>CM052258.1:3105187-3264089 GCA_028455795.1 Lasioglossum marginatum | reverse complement strand
CATCGCCAGGTATTTGAAGCACATATTCATGTTATTGTTTTGAAATTCTCTAAATTATCTGGTACGAACAAGTGCGTTCGTTAAATCCGTTGAGTGAATTATTGATTAAGACATATGCAATAATTACAGGTGATGGCCACTATCCTGGACATCCCACAGATCCTCAAGGTCCAATTGGTGGCGTCGGTCCTGATGGTCCCAATGGTCCCTGGCCCGAAGGCCCCGGTGGTCCTGTAGGTCCCGTAGGTCCAGGAGGCCCAGGCGGTCCAGGAGGTCCAGGCGGTCCAGGAGGTCCAGGCGGTCCAGGAGGCCCAGGCGGTCCTGAAGGCCCAGGCGGTCCTGAAGGTCCTGGTGGACCAGTCGGTGGTGTTGGAGGCGTTGGCGGGATAGGCGGCGATGGTGGGGTAGGTCCCAATGGTCCAGATGGTCCATGGCCAACAGGTTCGCCTGGCCCAGACGGCCCATGGCCTGGCGACCCAGACTATGTACTTGGCGCGCAATCAACATCCAAACCTCATTCCGAAGGACCGGTCAAAGTTCAATATCCGATAAAGTACTATGAGCCTACAACCCCATCCAGCTTTAGAGAACCAGTTAAGGGAGATCGTAAGGAAATAGAACGTTTAAGTACGAATTCTCAGTACAATACAGACTACAGAAAAGACGAGACGTACGACGAAAGTTACGGGAAGAGTGTGGACTCCGCCGGGTTCGAGTACCCAGTCAAGATAAGCAGTCCATTCGGTGTAAAGGACATACAGTACCAACCCCAGTATCCGCAGGGACAAGTGAATCAGAACGCGGACGCCATAAACTCTCTCCTCCAGCGGCGCAAAGAATCTCGCAAGTACTCGAACGAGGAGAATGAGAACGATTCGGTTAGGAAAACGAGGCCGCTGGGAACCAGTTACAACGAGGTGAAGACTTCGAGCAGCGCCAAGTATTCCGGAGAATTTGAGGAGAGCTCCAGAGGACATAGTAAATTCTCGCAGCAGGTGACCAAAGTGAGTCAGCCCGATCTAAACCTTCCGATCATCCAGTTAGAGACGAACGGCGGTGCCACGTATCAGCGAGGCGAGGCCCATAAGAATGTAAGGTATCAGGAGGGCGATAACGCTGCGCTGATCAAACAGGTAAACGAATTGTCCGAGACGCTAGAAGGTGTCACCGCTATCGGGGTTCAACCTCCAACGAGCAAAAAGCCCTACGAACAGTCAATAGGGCCCGACCCCAAAACCTGTCCTTGCTATCTTGTCGAGCCCGGCAACGATACCGCCGCGACCACCAGCACGACATCCGCTCCCCTAATCGGTCAGCTTGGCTTCATTCCCGTGGTGTTCGTGCCGTACTGTCCCGGCGGCGACGAGACGGACGGGCAAAACATGAAAGACATGTTCCCATCCGCCATGCCTGTCCCGTACACGTGCAACGCATGCGGCGCGCAAACCGGCAAGATCGAAACGAAGCTTCTCAGCCTGCATCAGCTTGGCAACATCGAGAATCTGAGGGAGGCGTTGCGTCAAGCGAATCTCGGATTTTTGAATGTTTCAGCCAGGAGCAGGACCGAGAGGCGACGGACGAAGAGCAGAAACGCTAAACGAAGAGTGCAATTGTAACGCGATGCAATCGAGTCGCGGCCTAACCCTCACCAAATTCTCCCGTGTACAAACTAGAAGCCCCAGAAGATGATAAGCCGCCGATGCTACCCCGCCTGATAACACACCTGCCCATCCATCGGCTGCTGGACAGCTGACGGATGGCCATACCGATCGCAATCGTGGCAAACGCGTTTACTATCGCCACGGTCTGAAACGGAATCTCTGTACTCTTCATCACATTTCAACGCTATGGTTGCTCTTCTACCAGCAGGGTGTTGGCCCCACCTATTCTCGTTTCCCTGCGTTAACCCTCGCAAGCTTTTGTCGAGTTCACGGTGCTCGTCAATAGAGCCCTTACAATTCAACACCTTAATGCAAAAATTCGGTAAGTCTACGTTTTCAGGCTTGTCTAGAAAGTTGACGCAGGGAACAGAAAGGACGTCGAGTAATATTTTCAAACTCTCCTGATTCTTCTTCTTAGTTCTAACGCAAGTTTTATCCCCATCATTTCATTGTCATCAAGTGATATTTAATTTCAAGAATACCACCTCGTTTCGCACGATGTTTATTGAAACGATTCTTCGTTGATCTTTCAGTGCTTAATTTATCCAAACGTCGCGAGAAACGAAAGCATTCCGGCCTCATGTTCGTACGCTTGAAATTAGATATTGATCGTTCAAGTGCTAATAACACATTAAGATAGGTGTAACAATAGATAATCCATTGTATTCTGAATTTAATATTTATTTTCATAGCGATAACTTCTGCGATTTCATCTTACTCTGTAACACCTACCGCCATTTCCTAAAAGGCGACAATGAGGAGGATTTAAAAGTATGTTACCGATGGAGGAAAGGTAATGGATTACTTATTGGCGCATCTAATAATATTCATTGAGCACGTACAGAACGGCTGTCGTATTTATATCAATCTCGATGATCTTCGTGACTCGATTTTACTTGTGCTCCTGTACGTGCTCGATACGCTCTTCTATCTTAACAGATTATGTTTGTACTGTGGGTGTCCACTTCTTAAGGCGTGACGGTCGACAAAGTTTCAATAAATTATACATAATTGTACATATTAATATTGCGGTCGTTAAGTGTTCCTTTACGAGCATCAATCATGTATTTTTAATAAATAAAACTAATCACAAAATATATAATTCTGTTTTATTGAACGGAATCCATTCCTTGTTGAATCTTGTATTTTTGCGCGCGCATGTTAGTCATTTCGCGAAATGATCTACCGATCCCTCTTGAAGATCAAGAACGGATAGTGATATCGAATAGAAATGGTTTATTTAAGCTCGCAGAAATTCGGTAGATGTTCGCGGTTTCATATAAAATAGCAAACTTATCTTATTCGTGTAAAAATTCTTCTGGTAATATTATTCAGGAGTTTCTTGTTTCTTATGCTTTCGAATATAACTTGGAAATGTTATGTGTCGTCCGAATATTAGTATTTATTATTATCGGTATGTATGGTGTAATAAAAATTAAAAATTAATGTAGCTTAATGAACGCACAAATGCCACAATCGCAGTCGATCAGTATCCGCGGATATTGCTGCGATGCTTTGTACCTTATTTGCTAGGCCAACAAGAAATACTGCAGAAATACATTTATAAAAATGAGTATACCACTGTGAACAAAATTTTAATGAAAGTCGAGTTCGTGTTCGTGCTTTCAGGACGCGCGTTTAAAATGAAACATCTGTTAAACAACCCGAAAAGTTCACTTTAGTTTTTTATCTATGTTTTAAAAATTGTATATATATAAAAGAAACTCGGAGTAATATTCTTTGGTGCCTTATAGAGATAATACTGAACTTCCAAGTATAAAATTACTGTTTCCATAAAATAGTCCTTGGAAAGCAGCAGCAGGTCCAAGCAATTGAATGTAATCTATCTTTTCAGGGTGTCGAAACTTTTATGCACAGCAGTATATGTGTTCGATAATTAATCTCGAGAGTAAACTAAGAGTAGCCCCTGTATCCTGATGGATAACTATAAGTTCCATAGCCGCTCCCATAGTAAGGCTCATAGTTACTCCTCGAGCCGTACACGGATCCATAATTCGATCCCCCATACCCGCCGTATCCTGATCCATAGCCATAACCGTCGTAGCCGCCGTTGCGCCCATAACCACCGCGTCCGTATCCATTATACCCGTCATCGTAGCCTAAACCGTAACTTCCGGTGTTGTATGAACCGTAACCACCATAACCTAATCCGCTTCCGTATCCACTTCCGTATCC
Organism: Lasioglossum marginatum; assembly: GCA_028455795.1. NCBI lineage: Eukaryota > Metazoa > Arthropoda > Insecta > Hymenoptera > Halictidae > Lasioglossum > Lasioglossum marginatum. The sequence continues at coordinate 3,260,232 of CM052258.1, read as the reverse complement.
ACTTCCATATCCACTTCCGTATCCACCGCCATAACTAGGATTATATCCAACGTTCCCGTAATAACCATACCTACGCATGCACAATTTACATAATCGTTTTAAAATATTGACGATTCAAGATGAAATAAAATTGGGTATCGCTCAACATCTTTCAAACAACGTATGTTTGATAATTCGTTTTACTTAAAATATTTTTTCGACTAAACTCTAACACGATGCGAAACATTTTTCTTTATGCTCTGCTGATCGCCATCAAATCTCGTTGCAAAAATAAAGCGAAGAAGCGAAACAAAGACTCGTTATTCCAAACAACAGCAAGCTCGTCTTTCCTCATTACTTTGAATCATGAGAGGTTCAAGCTCGCCATAATTTGGCCGGCCTTTGTGTCTCTCGTGTTGGTGCGCGAAAGCTGTCATACCAATTCCAGCCAGACGACAATCACGCGACAAGTTTATGACGGGGACATTATTCCACTTTAAATTGCAGTGGGGACCTTACCCGAGATGACCGCCTCCGGCAATTCCACTCGGCCCGTATCCCCTGTTGTATCCGGTATTCAGGTATCCGGGGTTCAATCCTGTTCCGCGGTATCCCTGTCCAGGGCCATAAATCGAACCATAATATGTCCCGTATGGCACATTTCCGCCGTATCCGAGCTGGCCATAATCCTTACTAATGTGGAACGCTGGAATCAACGAAGCTTTTAAGACAATCAAAATAGCTCGAGAGCCTGGGGATTCGATTCTCTTCGGAAGTTCATTTATTCCGATCCTTTGTTACGAAGTTAGTTTCAAGAATCACAAACGAGTATTTCCGACGATAGTTTAAGCGGACCATGAGATCATTTTCGGAAGCATTTCGAAAAACCAATAGAACCATGTAAAACAAAAAGAAGCTGTTTTTCAATATTCTGTATGCATATTTAACATGCTATTTGCTGTTAATTGTCACCAAGCACACCGCTATGTACTCGCGTCCACTTTGACGCAGTATTAATAATTTATGGGTAGTAGTAGTCGGGGAGTTGCCTGTATTTCACCAAAACAATGTTCAACGATACCCTATATAGCAATCGATAAAGTTCCATCCCGCTACTATGAACGTTAGTTTAAGCAGTACTTGAACCGTTTGAAATGTACCACGACACGGTCGGCAGGAGTTCGAAACTATCTAACTTCTGCGATTTTAAAGTCCGTAATTTCCCACTGAACATCGGGATATTTAAAATTCAACCCGCAGCTTCGACGATGTTTATTGTCAAAGGTTACGATGCAATTTGAACGAGTGCAGCAGGCACAGCGAGTGCTCCATATGCAAGGAATAACAGGGCCTACAGCATCCTTCGTAACGTGTGATCATCTTATTCCGCGGAATGATTTGAATAATTCGTGAAGCTTGTTAATCAATGACTGCGAGACACTTGTCGAAGCGTGATTTACGTTTCTTGTACTATTCATAACTATCACGCATGAATGAACGCGTGTAAAAAATTCGCAGTGTGAAATACTGAAAAAGCGTGGAAAAATCGCGCGAGGATGTCGTTCGAGGATCAAGAGTTTCGAATCAAGCTGGAAAACTGAATTATTATAAAAAGGCTTTCTCAATGGAAGGAAGTTCATTTTCTCACACTTTATGGCCCGTGTAAGATAGCAGACAACGTGCTGAGCCCTGGAAAATGCCTGCAAACCATGGAAGCACGCTTTTCCACGCATGCTCGTTCTGCATTGGCTCTGGTCCTAATTGCGGAAGTGACGCGACGCAAAACCATGCGTCATGGTACCATCGTTAACCCTTTGAAGATGGGTATCGTCATATTAGCAATGTCGTGTATTTAATTAAATACATTATTTAATTAAAAATGCAAACAAATAATTGTTCCGATAACAAGAGATCAGTATTTTTATTTTTTCCCGAAACCAACGATTAAAGAATTAATTTTGCAGATTGACGCATGCTCGTAATTGATACATATTAATCCTTATCAGAATGACAATGATCGGAAGCATTGTCGTTGGTTTAATATTGTATTAATAATTTTGTTGTTAATCACGATGCGTCCAGAGGACGATCATAATTGTGCAATCATATTGAGCACGTGAATTCATTGTCCGAGCGGAATTACGGCTATCCTCGGGATAAACAATCAATCGTTATCCAACGTTCTCGTATTAAATAAGTGTGTCACTGCCGTTCCCACGATCGGACGTCTCAAACGCGCAGCCAACGTGAAAAAGTGACATTCGTTATAATAACATGCTAATGCGACGAGACCACCGAAGGTCCTTCAACATCCGCCGGTGTCTTTCTAGTGCAATGCAGCTTAGTTCTGCATTAGATCATGCATATAACGACCAGCGTAACGAAAACAGAATTTCCATAGGTGATTCATCTGCTACGATTTTCACAGACCGAGTTTTCCAGTGTTTGAAAGAAAGAAGCTGAATGAATTGTTATTCTCAAGTACACATGAATTACTATTACGTTGACAGTCACATAAGTCCATTTTGTTTATTAATGTAAACTACGGTCTGTTTTTTGAAAAAGGAAGCTCTAGTTACGTCAACAACCATAACAGATGTCCATCCTGCACTTGTAACCCACATATCATAAACGTAGAATGGGCTGTTATTATGGTTGTTGGTCTCGGTTCCATTTTTTCGAAAAATGAATCGCTCAGAGTTGCACAACTACTTAAACAATAATATAGGAAAATTGAATAATTTGTCCGGATATTTGTCAGCTGGAATGCGCAAAAAACACCGAGCACGTGAAACATAGTCATAAAGTTCTGCAGCCTGAAGGTAGATGCTTGATCAATGGCTAGAGTTCGAGCGAGTTTTCAACATAGAAAAAAGAGGAAGACGAAGATGACAAATGAGAAAGATACTGGCGAGAGCGTAGGAGAACTCGAGAAAATGATGAAGCAGTAAATCAGGTTGTGAAATATGCGCAGACGTTTGTTAAATCTCGGCGATACTTGAGAAGAGAAAATGATAAAACATTAGAAAAATGTTGTTTCAACGGGGGGAGACTTAATTGATTAATTAATGATTAAATAAATACTATGCAATCGATAGGACCTTATTCGGTGGTAGAAAATTTCTCAGATTTCTGCGCGAACAAAATTAGTTTGGAGTCGCTTACTTCGGTCGCTAGCTGCCGCTGTCAAATCTTTGGCACTGTCTTCGTATGATGCGCTGTTTACGGGCGCAAGTTTGGTAACCAACTTCGGCTCCGCAGTAATGGCACCGCTGCTGAGTGCAAACAGACAGGCGAAAGAGAATATCTGAAACAGAATTATAGGGAATTGAATTTCGTTGCACACGATGCTCTGTAAGTACCAAGCTCGGTTAATTAAATTCGCGAGTGTCGAAGTATATTTGATCGATGTGTCTGCCTGTAATTTTATCAATGAAGCAACAGATGCGTGCGATTACAATGGATTTAATTAGAAAACATATATTCACGGATTTATTATTACGTTCAATTTACAAACCGGTGCATTATCGGATATATTATACAATTTCATGAAGGTTTATCTGTATTTAAGATTACGATCGAAATTTGTTTCGGAGCGAAACGAGCACGTTTCATGTATTTCGTCGTATCTCGCGGTACACTGCAAGTGGTCTTGACTTTCACTTCCTTTAATGGCAAATATTGATACAGAACAATGTGTTCTTAAGAATGGAAATAGGATTGTATCTTCTGGGTTATGTACACTGCACTTTACGTAATGCGGAAGATAAGAGAGGACATAAGATAAAAACTCTGCAACGGAGGTGGTGAAAAAGTCGCGAATAGACTGCGGAATTATATTTAAGCTTGCGGTTTTATGGAGTGCGTCGGGAAACAGATATACAGGAACATTTTATTTTCTCATTAATACTGTCCACTCTACTTCTGTACTATTCTGATAATCTACTCTAATACTCTACAATTCTTCATTAATATTCTTCACTCTCGTTAATACTCTACTCCTCATTACTACCCTACTACTACACTACTCTTCGTTAATACTCTCTACTCCACCTTACGTAAATGAAAAATATAACGAAATTGTGTTGAATTTTAGGACACTTCGCGAGGAACGAGGATTTCATACATTGTACCTACCGTGCATGATTATGCAAATTCTATTCAAAATGTTCGAGAACCGTACATAATTGTGAAACAAGGATGCAAAACGCTGTTTCAGCCTCATCGTTCCAAGTCAAAGACACCGAACAAGAAAGAAAGCCGTTATTTCGCCACCGTGAAAATACACCTATCGGTCTAACAAGAATATCATTCACTCCACACGCTAATTGTTCCTCTTTCGTCTTTTTTCCGAGCGCGGTACAAACGAAACACACGATCGGTTCTGTATCGGATACATACGTATATATAAATACGCGCGCTCCGTTCTGGCCTGTCAGAATTTTTCACTCAAAGAATGATTCACCATCGCTGTGTACGAATGAAAAAGCTAACCCATTCACGAACTCACCCTGTGCCCTTCGCAACCGTTCAAGCGGAAAATTTAGAGTCGTCTCTTTTCGATGCATACATTTGCATTTTGCATGTGGTAGCAACGGCATGCAAACAAATTTGCTTTTGTGCAATTCGCGCGTGAACTTCGACTAAAATTGCGACATGAAAGTATTCCATGCATCATTATACAAAATTATTTTTGTAAAATAAAAAATTTCGGACCGATCGTTTAACCTACAATGCTAGGTTCAGTCTTAACCCTTAAGCGAACCTTAAAAATGTGCTTGAAAAATGCAATGATTCAATGAGATTCAATTTAAAATTATATTTATATGTAACAGTAATCTCTAAATTGCGTATAGATCGTACCGAGATCGTAAAATTCCATCCACAAATAGTTATATTATTAATCGAGCTACACTTTATGTAATGATTAGCATAAATTTGAGTGGGGACGCAAAGGCCACAATAGTTTGCTTAAGGGTGAATCTAAATTCTGATATAAAACATTTCGACTTTTCCGACAATGCTAGCGTCGAAAGCAGCTGCACTCTGAGAACAGTTTCAAGAAAATCGCTCAGCTCCAAACCGATTTCAATGCACGACCAAAGAACATAACGATCTTTCAGAGGATCCGAAGCGATTTTACACAGGAAGCGAAAAGCAGCACTTGGCCAGCCCGAAAGTACACTTCGCCCCGAGTAAAAGCTAAATTCCGTCGACAAGGAGTGAAAGAGAAGCCGAAGAGAGGGTGAGTAGCTCGCGGAGTCCACTTACCAACAGAAGTGGCTGCATTTTTCTTGACACCACTCGGATCTTCCAAGGAAACGCGTTCGCCGATGTTTCGATGATTTGTTCTCGGACTACGGCTCGAATAGCCCCTATATACCTACACGTTTCGCGAGCCCCTCCTCGTCTTTCTGAACCGAACCGAGTTTGTTTAAACTGTGTTGCTCGGCAGACGACGTTGACAAGGCCGCCTCGGCTCGAGAGAATCGGCCGCGTCGTCGTTTCGCGTGACACGCCTATGAACAACGTTCCGCCTATAGTCTATGTCTATGGGAAAACGCGTTTCCTTCTTACACCGGACCGTAGATATGTACATTGTAGCAGCCGAGGCATCCTCGATTATCCTTCGATTTCAGTGGACGTCATCGCGCGAGGACGCTAAATTAACCTAAAGTAGCTCAAGACCGGTGGAACCGAGCTTGAACCGACCGCGACCGGGCGGAAATCTTCCGCGTGGTGCACGCGACGATTTGTTAATCATACTATTTTGATTTTTAATCGTCGAGACTGTCGCGATCGTGTTTGATCGCGTGAACGGGGAAGATATTGCCAACCATTTTTCCGTTCTGCACACACTCGCTGGCATTAATATTCGGACACTCTTAAAAAGACGATGGCTTTTTTAATATTGGACCGTACCACTTGGAAATAAATTCGTTGAAAATAAATTCTTCCGATTGAAAATGCCAAAAGTTGATTCTCACAACTTTTTTTACCTATTTAGTTAATCAATATGAATTTTCTTCGTCGTCGATGAGATTGTGCAGCACAAAGAAGTCTTCGATCATCGTAACCATGAAGGATAGCATACGGCATACGACGAGAAGCAAACGAGCGACGGAGCTATTTGCACTGCAGTGACATGGAAGCTGGGATTTTTGTTAAACTTCGCGGGTCAATCTGCGAGAGACATCTTGGGTCTTCAGGGTGAACATGGGATTTTCAAGATTAATGCGAGTTTTCCCGTGTCTTTTATATCTTGGAGATTAAGTTACACAGAGGACAAGTTTGTCGAGATGATGAATTAATGGTTTCCTGGGTTGTGTTATTCAAATAAAAAAGGTTTGTTTAACCTTGCTGCAGTCTCCAGTCTATCGATCCGTTCACGTTTTTATCCCTTTAATTATACTAGCATGACTATGTAATATTTTTTTAACTAACCAGGTCTGTGTTTTAAAATATAAATGGTTTTACCTGTTAATCGATAGTAATATCTTACTTAACAATGTTCTCCAAGCGTATCAATAATATATTATTATATTTCAATTTACGGACAGTATGCACAATTAATACTCACCACATTTAATTTAATTAGCTTATCTCGTGCATGGCACTCGATTAAAAATACTCGACATTCTCATCGAATCAATACACAATTAATTGAACACACCCGCGAAAGCATTCTACAAGCAGTATATTAAGTTCCGAGCAGAAGAGCCGATATTTTATACAGATTGAATGAATTAATCTCACATTTGTAATTTAAATTCGCGGCATTCTGCAACAACAATTCGGTCCTGGAGTTATTCGTAGAATTAAGTCCAACGATTCAGCCACAGTCTCTCGTGGTCTACCACCGTATTTAAATAACATTCGCCGGATATTAATTTACGCTATTGTGTTTAGTTTTCCGCCGGCGGTAATCCACGTACACCCTAGCGATATTTATATGTAGTCGATTTTCGGAGTGGCAGGAAAGTTGCGTGGAAATTGCAGTGGTGCGGAACAGAAATTTGCGATTTCGAAATCCAATATTCGGACTCGCTGTTCGCGGCAAATTCCGTGACGTCTGCCCTACCGTTTTGCAAACTGTTCCCCGTTGACACCATACGGTTCTCCGAACGAGATTTTCGATGTATAACATTAAAAAATTGTTGCCTCGGCTCCTGAAATTTCCATTTGGCTCTTGTTGCTTACAGTTGAGAGCAGAGAATTTTTTTCTATAAAAAAGTTTTTGTACTCCCGGCATAACCTCCATTTTCTAAAATAATTTAATATCACTCGTTTGTGATCAATAGCCAACCGTGATTTTTCATAGTCAGAAAAGTGTATTAGTAGTTATTATAAATTGTCGTTCGACAAGCGCTTCCACACCTTAAGAAAGTAGCCACTCTTTTTATCTGAGCAACCTCCTTGATTTATGAGCTCGTAGCTCCTAAACTACAAAAGATGTCGAAAAACAGTTAGATAAATTTAGAAAGTTAATAAATTTAGATCAGAAAATCTAGAGTCTTCCATCATCTCCGTAAATCTTTCTTTTCTTCCAAGCGAACAAGGTTTCTTATTTTCACTGGAACGACGTAGTTACACATAGTCCTTCAGGAAACACATAAAATTTATGTAAATGTGTTCTTGATACCTTTAGTTCACGAGTCATATCGATAAAAACGGTGATTTCTCCCTCGGAAAGTTCTCCGTTTAGTTCAATAAATAATCGCGGAAGGTGATATCAAAATTTGACGATCGCTATAATTTATGCATGCGTTCATACTATGAGTAATCTCAAGACAACGTTTCGACGATTCCATTGCAAAAAGCATTACGATCATTCTACAATATTCTACATATAAAGAGACTGGTCGTTAGCGTAACGGTACATTAACCACGCCTTCTTCATCGTATTTAATCTACTAGTTTATTCTCAGGTTAAATTGCGTGTTGCGTCATTGTAGTCCTTCCAGTACAGATATTTACCAATGACTCATTGATAGGTGACTACAACCTCCTCGGGAAATCATCGATTTCTCTTCAACAATCATGCTAGGCTGATGCATATGAAATGATCAATTTTAGAACGCAACGATGTATTTATTGAACGATTGACATTTCATTCTTTAATTTCACTTCTAAACGAGCCTCTTTTTACACGAGTGGACAAAATAAATACTATATTGGCAACAGCATTATGTGATTCTTCAATTCTGTCATAAGTGGATAAAACGCGTAATCTATGGATTACAATGGCACTTTAATCAATATTTGGAAAAATGGTATACGTCATTGTTAAAAATCGGACACATTTGATATGCCACAAGAGCCAGAATACATATACATATGCAGTAATCATCGGAAATCTGCCATCGTGTCTTTCAAACCGAATATTGAAGGATGTCGAACAAAATGATGAAACAAAACGCCATTAACGTACTATTTCAGATCCCGTCGCGCGGCGCGGGGCGCGGCGATCTGAAAAAATCCTAAGAACGGTGAAAGAACTCTATCGCAACGCCCACTTCATTTTCATTGTCTCGATTCTCTCTAAATTGACTTGGTCACCGCGAGAGCTTAATTTCTCCGAGTTGTTTCGATATTGCGCAATTAAGACCGACGAAAAACAGCGAGGGAATAAATGTCGCAGAAAGTAGGTCCAATTTCCGCGATGGTCCGTTTTCGACAATAAACGACGGTTCAATGATAACGATAACAAACGGAACACGCGTTACAGCGAGACGGTACACGGCTGTTGGCCAAGTTCACTGTGAAAAAGCCCACGAAAAAGCGGTTGCAACACGAAGGTGTTACGTTCCGGCACCGACCAAATACTGTTAAAGACTGCCAGCCTTACGGAAAAAAATAATCGCGATTTCTATAAACTTCGATATAGATCATTTAAAGTTTAGCGTTGCGAATGAAATTCCGCGCTCGCACACATCGTTCGCGGTGACATTGGGATAAGGTGCGAGCCTCGCGCTGCAACGGGCACGTTTAATCCACAGACAGACGCCGAGACAAATGATATAATGCCCATGCATATGCATGAAAATCTGATGTAGAGACCACGGGCTCGTTTGCCTGATTGTTTGGCGCCACATTTGTGAACCGCCCTTTGAAAATCTCATTATTTCCAACAAATCACTCTGTTTCCATTTAAGAAACCAGGCATTCTAATCGAGTTTTTAATTAACCACACTAGCATTGTGTTAGGTTGTGATCGTAAATCGATTCGTTCAGAAAGATCTTCTAATTCTGAGAATTTAATTGGGACTCGTTACAGCAATAAATTCGCCGAGAGACAAATGTTAACGGAGATCATAATATTATATATTTCTCCATCTTCAGCTTCGCGTGGCTTCCGGTTATTCCCATCATACCACTAAAATTAAGATCATGCATTTAAGTGGAGCTGTGGAGTAGTAATAAATAAATAAATTACAAAACGCGGCTGAACTTATTTATTTCACGACCTGTGTTAATCCTCGCACGATGCTGGTAAATAGTTGCACTTAAGAACCTTGGCGTAATTACGATAATGTTTCATTCGGTCTCGTGTGAGACTGCGAGTATAGTACGTTTATGGCTTTATAAGTTTAATAAAAGTTCAATAAAAGCAGAGGAGTAGTTCGTCATTTCAAAGTATGTAAAAGCAGAAAATGAGTGAACGTTCGCTATGACTGTGGATTTTATGTGTTTTTAATGAAATCAAGTGGGTGTTGTTTTTCTTAGATCCTCTGATGAACGTAGAGAAGGATAGCGCGTGTAAACACGGACCCCCACCCGGCCGGCCGAGTCCTGTCCGGGCCTGTCTCGCGCTCGACAGCCGAGTGGGGTAGCCGAGTCTACGTCATCGACTCTCGGAGCACTGGCCCAGGTCTGAATTAAACCGCCGAATACAGAAAAATCAAAATGTAAAGTGAAAAATAATAAAATAATAAAAAATAATGAAGCATAAAGGAGTTTTGTAATTGAATTAGTAGTGTTTCGTTCTTATTATTTATTAGTTATTATTTATATTCGTTCTTCTTAGGTCCTATGGTTTCCGTTTTCTTAGATGAAGGCTTTACTGTATCATAAAACAATATTCTAGCGTTAAAATTATTAAAGAAATCTCTATTCGGCTTCCGCGTCTTGTAGTTGATGGCCACAATTTTTATTTCGCATAATCTCCGGTCAATCGCAGATGTCGGAACTCTTAATTGAAGGAAACGATCGATTTCCCACGGAAGAGGCATGGATATCTTTTCCACGCGGTGCTCCGATCGAACAGAAGGTCAACATTTACTGAAACTTTTTCTATCGCTACTGTCAGTCTGATTTCCGTGCATACGATTCGTCTTTCAGAATTTTTTTTGTTTGCTCCCCGTCTCGACCGAGAATGGAACTATTATATCCGGACCAATCGTGTTTACGACAGGACACCATTACACTTGCCACCAACCGGGAACTCGATTTAAAACATTAAACGTGTAAAACGTGTTAAACGTAAAATATCGGCTGTATTTTACAGCAGCGTTCTTTCAACGTGATTTTTACCGCAAAACGAATTCACGTTTTATTTTTTAATAAACGTTTAACGCGTGCATAAACTCTAAAGAGTATGCGGACATCATTTTCTTTATCGAATCCCTTCAGATCTAGTTTCCGATTTAACCGTTAACTGGTATAGTGGGGTCTCTCATGACCCCAACAAAATTTCTGTACAGTTCAGTACGATAATTACAAATATCAAGTTTCTTTCATCTCTTCAGAATATTTCGATTATTTAGGTTTAAATTATGTACATGTGTATTTGAAGGTACGTATGATACTTAAAGGAAACGTATGATACTTTGTAATCTGAGTGAACACCGTACCACTACCACTTAAGGGTTCATTTAATACAGTTACTTGAACATGCATCGGACACAGAGATCCACGAATACAAATTACACACATACAATTTTAGAACTTCTACAAAGCAAAACGGAAGCAGGGAATGCGAATCCATTCGTGGAAATTAATTAAAACATACCCTGAAAATTTGTAATTGAAACGGTGAAGGTTACTCAACGATTTACCGCGTACAAAGACACTTCAAAATAGTGTTTGCATGTCCGAAGACATTCAGAGGCTGACGGATTGTAATTATTTATTGTAAATTATTAAATTTAATTATTAAATTATTTAATTATTAAATTGTAATTATAACTGACTTCAACACTCGAAAGTTTGCTTCTTGCTAGCGACACACGTGCCTTTATCGATTTTCTGTCAGAGACACGTAAATACGTCGGTTCTTTTGTTTTAGCGGAAACGATAGGCTTGGTCCAATATGATTATGATGAACGAGAGACTAATGGTGATTCAGCTGATGGATATTGCAAAATAGATGATGCGTAATTCAAATTTTCATGAATGATCACCAGAGATGTACACACGTCCATAAAAATCACGGAGGATCGAAACAGCTTGTTTAGTAAAGCAAGAATAGAAAAGTAGAAGTTTACCGTAACTACGATTGTTGTAATATTTTCAGAAAATGTAATATTTTCGCTGATTCTAATCAAATTTCATCTGCGTAATAGATATTGTACTGAAAACTAATTTCCAAGTTTGATAAAAAAATTGTGTCAGTTAATCAAATTATCAAGAAATATAGAATTTCATTAAAAAGGAAGAAGATTTCCATAAAATTCCACACTGTCAGTATATCAACTATAAAATATTAATGAATAAACATACGAGAGATAGAGTAAATATGGAATTAACATACAAAATAAATTAAGCTAATCACGATGTAATTGATGATTAGGATTCTCCCTGCAGCGGCAGCAGATTAGGTGCATTCATCCCATCCGAGAACTTGAAGATTTACACGCCCCACAGGTCTCACACAAGTTCGTAGATTTTATGTTTGCGCTGGCAATGACAAATTAACTCGTCTCATTAAATTTCCGATTGCACTCGCGCGTCGTGGAGACGCTTCTGATAGTGGATCCCCTGCTTAATAGATTAAGAGTGACTTCCCGAGGCACTTCGGCGCATCTTCTGCAATTAGAAACGTCCACTAAAGTTTCACAGACGACGGCACACAGTCGTCTGAATGACGCCCGAAGTTCCAGCGGAACGGAGGTGGTGTCTAAGGCATCTTGATTATACTTAGGATCAGAAGTTTCAGGCTTCGATGGTCGTCGAGGGAAGACGTACACGTTGTTTTCTCACCACAGACGTTTCCCTATCGAGCCGTTCTTCTTCTCGGTGTAATAATCCAATTTGAAAAAGACTCTCATGGGAAAAATCAACGAGCATGCATAAAACATCGGCGCGGCGTCCCGGCTGTTTGAACCTCCTCACTCTGCGTCCGCTTTCGCGATATTCCGGAATTTGCATTGCGGCTCAATATGCGCGACGTTACTATAGTGTCCGCGATCATTTTCATCTCTCTCTTTCTCTCTCTCTTAGACTTGGGTAGTAGCGAGTTTAATATCGTAGACCACGGATTTTATGCATTTGCAATAGAGAACGGGTGGGTGGAATGGCGAAAAGATTGAAGGAATTTCAAATCAGTTACATATTATTTCTGTGGCTCGTTAAAATTATTAAAGGAAGATCAACATTTTTCTGCGGTTATGGTCTTCCCTCGAATTGCATGTTCGTCTTGAATGCCTCAAATTCACGGTTTAAACGGTCGCGTTCGAAACGAGGATCGTCTTCGGTGAATTCAGTGAAATAACTGACATTGCGAACGGAGTGCATTTGGCGGAATGATCGTACGTGGAAAATGTCTATCCGCTATCCCGGACGTTGCAGTTCCGCCACAGACAATGCAACACACCAGAAGAGCCCCGTGGCGAGACCAAGAAGATCCGTAAACTGATGAGCATCGTAAGCAATCAGATGCATCTCTGTAAGATCTGGGTCCTTTGTTTCCCGGCGAATGTAACGAAACCGTGTTACAACAATAGAATCGATTCCGGCGCGCTGCAGCTCGGAGAGGAAACGCATCTGGTGGCTGTTATTGGCATATCGATGCAACATGTGCTCCACTGCGTTCAACCTGTGCATACGTCTTTCGCGCTAATGCATTTGCTTAACACTAGAAACGCTGACGGATCGAAGTGACGAGTGTTTTTCTTCTGTTCACCTTTCTGTTATCATTTTCTAATAGATTGTGATTTTATTTTTGGTGTTCATCGATCATTTTATTTCATTTTATTTTGATGTGGGCACAATTCTCGAAACGAATATTGTAACAGCAGCAACATCTGTTTGCTACAAAGTGAAACGAAAATGCTCCTTAACCATTGCAACCAGAATGACAGGTTCGTAAGTCGGTGCAAATACGATCCCTCGCACTGCCTGGCGGTAGCAGAGTGATGAATGGTTGCTCCTAACAAGCTCGTTAGACAAAACAAAACGATATCGGCTTGGGAAAGCAATTTTTTTTCAGAAAAAACGGGTGGAAAAATAAAATCTTCTTTTACACAAGTTGATTACACGAGATTTTATGTATTATATAAACCATACATAAACAATATAACGATTGAGAAACATGAAACATAAAAATCCACTATCTACTGATTTTTTACATAGGACTAAACGGTGCAGTAATCAAAATATAAAACATAGAATATTAGAAAGTGAAGCGCAACAATTTTTCATCCTTTTCTTTGTATCTGATTTACCGTATTAGTTTATTGGAACAGAGAGAGAGAGAGAGAGAAAGTGACACAATCGATACAGGTCGACATCAAACCGATCGTCAATGCATGCCGTAACAAAGGCATTCAATCACTTCCCCGCATGCAATGGCACCCCGCGCTGTATTATGCATTCAAGGACACGATATGCAGTTACAATGGATTACTAGAGCGCCTAGAAAAATAATTCTACTCTAAAATAAACACAAATCTTTCGGATAGTTCTCCAATCGAGGTTCTCAAACACGTTTCGTAATCTTTTAGAATTTTCGAAACGGAATTACTCGAGCGAATGGAGTTGACTTTGTACAGCTTGATACATTCCATGTACATTCATTTACTTATCGATAATTAAAGTTTGTGAAAGAGCAACTAAGATTGCGAACTAGCGAATCGGAAGCGATGCGTGGAGCAATGAAAAGCCAATGGGAAACGTGAGTAAAATTTTCATTGCGCCCAATGAAAACATATCACTTGAATCGATACTTCGATTGTCGGCTGAATTGTGTCAACAAACTGCTAAAAAATTCAGTGACCATTCGAACTATATAAAACTCGTTCACGAATTCTCGATTAAATATCAATTTTTATAGTACTTCATAAAATGGAAACGGAAATGTAGATTACTAATGGAAACACTCATTTTCAGCTCCTGAAAATCGATAATAACAAATTTAAAAAATATATATTGTAACACACATAATATAAAGAAGTACGTTTACAATTTTTTAATAGATTTTATCGGACACTGTTGTTGCGTTTACACGTCGCTTAAATGGAAAGCGAAGCAAAATTAGTTCTAGATTGAACGCGTTAATGAAAAGTAATTTGTTTACCTATTATAAGTGCGTCTTGAATTTTTCTGCCCAGATCTCGATTATTCGGCGGATCTCGGTTAATCGAGATCCTGCTGTATTTTGACTTTAGTGGACCAGGGAAAGGCATCCGTTACAATTAGACTTTTCAGCGTCAAGATGTAACGGCGCGGCGTGAGAGTGCGTTTATATGTCACTTTATTGTGTATCGAGAACGGTGCGACCTTGATTATTTCAAATGTGTTTTTCAGAGACGCAGGAGTTCCAGGTTACGATCAGTGTCCGCTGGTAACGGCGCATAATGGACCACGTGGTTCGCGCGCTACTTTTTGCCCCTGATAATGAATGACCTACCAATCTGCCATAAATCGCGGCTGCCGGTTTCTTACGTCGTTTTCGCGGATGAACAGCTTTTGTTCCTGTATTCTTAAATTCTTCTGATGTGTTCACAGTTTTGTATTTGACCCACATATTTTTTACACATTTATTCTTAAAAGTTGTTTTACGCATTCGTTATTAAAAGATCTTGTCAACATCGTTCTCGAGCTTGTTATTAGTGTTACGAGCGACAATATCAACAAATATGCCAACACGCTTCCAGCTATTATCGCTATTCAACGGTTGCAAAAAATTGCTACCCGGTTTTTCCTGTATGATGCGCGAAATGTGGGAATTACATTTCTCGCCTGATTCATGGGAGGCATTAATAAACTTTATACTTTTTTATTTTTAATTCCCATTTTTCCTCTCGGTATTCATTAATATAATTCTCAAAACCGTAACGCAAATGTTCCTGTGATATTTTATTTTTGATAATAAAGTTCTGAGGGACGGTATAAAATTGGAGATTGAAACTTCCTCTTCACAACGACCACCTAAAATTAGATTTACGATTTTTGTTTTATCGTTTTATCGGAAGTTTTAGCGGAAACCTGTTCCGTCAACTTGTACGCCCGATACTGTTCTTTATGTATGTTTCATGAGACGACTAAAAAAGACCGTAAAGCAAATTTCAGGAAGCCGTCATAAAGCTTCGATCTTCAAATCTACGGTACATTTGGTCACGATAAAGAATTGTGCAATGTTCTCACAGACTTTGAAATTTTTAGTACTTCCGAGAAAAACGTGGCATCTCAATTTTACGCGGAAAAATATCACGAATGCATCAGCGAAAGTTTCACGAAGAAAATTCAATCTCACAGAATCAAAACCAAAAAAAATCGAATTTGCATTGTCTTTTACCCATGCATCTACTATCGTATCACGTTGCGTACATTCGCGTACTGAATGCGGCGCGAGCACAATGCGCGAAAAAGAAAAATAAGCCTGAACAGAAACTGTATCTAGCAACGGGATCTGTTCATTATTCAAACGTAAATTTCCGGAAACGGGTATAGTCGTGGCTACGTCGAAAATAGCAGGGTGAGAGTTCACGGTAGTGTGCAGCGCGTTCGGATTCGCGGCGGCGGCGAAACAGCCGGCAGGGTCACGAAGAGCGCAGGTTCGACGATGATCTCCTTCCACGAGGAAAAGCCCGCCGAAGTGTAGCGCCCCACCGCAGAGATCCTGAAAACCGACGACATTTCGTCGCGAGTTCTCGGAAAGCGCGGTTCTGTCCGGAACGGTTGCCGATCGCGCGCCGAATTCATCGGTCTCGTCAAACCCTCGTCAATCAACACTCCTCAACCCTTATCCTAACGAATCCTAATCAGCGCTAATCCTCACCAATCCTCAGCATTTATCCTGCTCACCTGGTCTTCAAACTATGTCACACAAATGCAAACAATTCCAATCAACTACCAAGTCTAATTAGCTAGTGCTAGTCACTTATATTTTCAAGCTACCTCACGCGACCGCAAACAATCCCAAACAACTACCAAGATCCATCGATCTTGCAGAGTCCTCGGTGATCAGCGCTCAGCTACCTATCCCTAAGATTCGAACAACCAAACAGAGTTCCATGGAGCCAAGCAGAAAGAAAAAAGACCTCGCGCGAAAATGAAACAAAAAGAAGGATCTGCGACTTCAGTCTGCGTTTCGTCCCCCAGTGAACAATGTTTCGACGGGCCATGAGCTCGTAAATAAAGGCAGAGTGTCAATGAGGGGCGCTAAGAAGTGAGTGGGGCGACGGAGACCTGGAAAAGTGCAGTTTGAGCCGTACAGCCTGCTGCAGCTCTTTGATCCGGCGCGTTCTGCGCTGTCAACGTTCAACACGTCGAGCGCAACTGACCGAGCCCGCGATTGTTGACAACTGTAGTCGAGCCGTGACAGCGGCAGGATGATTGTGCGCGGCGTGCCGGGAATTAATAACGGCGACACGTGCTCTTAATCGAGGATCTACCGATTCGAATTCAGCCAGACGCAGGTGTGCAGGATTTTCGGAAGTTTTGGGACGCCAGGTGCTGGAAGAGTTTCGCGAAAGTTTGTCATCCGGTCTCTGAATTCAGAGCATCGCTCTTCAGTTTGGCAACCAACCTGTGATCCAGTGGATCTGGTGGCTCAGCTACGATCAGCTATTTGCGGTGTCCAATCGGGATCTCTTCGGATATTTGCCAGTCAGTCGGGTTAGGTCTGGATCAGACTACCGTTGACGACCGTTCCATGATACAGTAAAACTGTGAACTCGCCAACAATCAACTAATTACTCTGGATCATTCAATTGATACCTTCTTGCGTGATCATGCGATCTCGGTCACCAGGATAGTCGGTCTCCAGAGAATTTTTACGAGCCGCTTGACTTTTATGATGATACGTTGACGCGTTGGACAAGATGTTATGCGTTAGATATGGTTGACAGACTCGATCATCCTCCCGATCTCGAAGACTGTTTGAACCAGGTGTCCCATAAGAGTACAGAAGAGGTGAAAATGACAGCGCAGACCCGGTCGATGGTGGAACCCATGGAACGGCAATTCTAACTCTGATTGAAACCCTTTTGTGCGATTAAACAATGTCCGGATTCCGGATCATGGAGATAGGAACAGAGGAACCGTAGATTGCAATCGTTCGCGCGGAAATATCTGACAGGAAGGACAGTCTCCAGGGACTCTCCACGATTGATCTTTAAGTGGATGCTGAGGTGATCGGTGAGTTGCATTATCAATAATTTAGTAGTTGTAGGGTGATCGTTGTTTAGTTGTTGCAAGAAGCACTGTAAGTTTGTTTTTGAATGGCTGGTGATTATATATGTTTAAGTGGCGAATTCGATGCGTGTCCTCATTTATTCAGGCACCAGCTCATTTGTACACCTTGCTATTATTTTATTATTTCCTAAGCTTTCATTTATTTAACCGCGCCATTAGCTCGCTGAAAAAAGTCAATCTAAATTCACATCGTGCTTGTTAGTTGAACACGAAACGAACTTTCGCAACAACCTAATATAATAATAATTCAGTTTGTAACGCTTTGCAGTGTTTTTTGACCAGTTTTTTTTTGTGAGAGTTTTAACGAACCAGTATTTTAGCTTCGCTTCTGTGGAATTTTAGAAAAAATGACTATAAAAAAAAATGACAAAAAATGTTAAGTGCTTTCTGTGATAATTATCAATTAGTGTTGATAAAAGAGACAGAACACAGTTCTTAATGTGAAATTAAGTCAATAATGTATATTTCTATCTCGAATTTAATTCGCTGCATCGAATTATCAGACACAAAATGCGAAAATTATAAAATCGAAATGTGCTTTTACAATTGGTAGTCTTGTGTAAGTAGAAAAACCGTTATTTTGGTTGTGTTTTGCAAACTTTCATTCGTGAACTTCAATACTTTCGACGCTTCGTGATGTTAATTATACACAATGCAATAATACCAGAGTTCAAGAACAACATATACTACGAAGATATTTTTTATTTTATTCCCATCGAATGGCACATTATGAACAGCCAAGAATTAATATACTTCTATTTTGACAGATTATTTATAAATACTTTTGATGGATCTCCTAAATTCGAAATCATGGTGATCGAATTCTTAGGGAAGCGCAGATGTCGATAAAAGAAAAAAATTGCGTTACGTATTGATGAAGATTACCCAGGTGGCTCAGTCAGTAACATTTTTACGACTCCGTGGGTCCGCCTGATGAACTATTTCGGGAACGACGGTTTACTGGATTTTCAGCAAAAATACCACGACGATTGCACATCAAATAATTTCGAATATCGATACGCATTGTTGACTTGAACGAGCACGCGATACCATCCCATCTGACACATCGCCGTAAATGATAAACAGAAAAATAACAGAACTGCCAGAGAAACATCTTCGCCAAATTATCATGAACTACAAGTATCTACACTTCCTCGAACAAATGCATCAAAACTTTCAGAAAAACAAATAATATTTTAGCTCTTCCATTCTCAATGCAAATATCTCGATCGTATGCTACATTTCTGAACAGAAATTCATCATGTTTGAACGTTACTGGAACTGATATTGATCTTCATCAACTTAAATATCGATACAACTACCTACATTATAAGGAACGATAATATCAGCGTTAATATTATTGTTATGAATATGTTCCAAGTGTTCGAAATATTCAACGAAAGAGAAATGCAAGAAAGAAAATTGTATGGATTGCCAAGGTACATATTTCGGTTGCCGACAAAACGGTGTGCACTCGGATTCGCAACGCGTCGAGGACACTGTGCCGAGGACACAGCCAACTATGCGATACTGAACACAATCGAAATCGCGATATTCAAATCGGACTGCCGTCGCCGCGATGAGATTCTAATAGAATTAGAACGAAACCACCGCGCCGGAGTGGTTTGTTTGCGCGATCTTCACGGATACCTCTGATACAACATCCGAAAGTAATCATGTTTGCCCCGAAATGCTACTCGAAATACCGATCCGTAAGCTTTTACCAGCGAAATTTGATGATACGGCAACCGAATCGCAAACCGCGATGGCGGGACGTTTAATTTTTTCACTGCTTGCAGATTGTTTCTTTTGAAGAATGCTTGCGAAACGCTTTCTAGTCATTCTAGTCGTAATACACGCAGTGATTACATAAATTTTACGAAACAGCTGGGCGACTTCAGGGTTCATCTGAAAAATCTATAAAACAAGTACTCTGCTTAAGCGTAGATGACTGAATCGTGAGTAATGTTATTATTGCGCCGCGATTTTTATGTATTTATGGAAAAAATAAATACGGAATTATAAAGATAGAAAAAGAATATTAGGATTTTGTTATATTGTTCTCGACTTGGTAAAGTGTTTATAAAGGAAAATACATTTTTTTTTCATTTCTGTGTCTTACTAATTTTTCATTTTGCATAAAAATCTGCAGTCTTGTTATTACTAAGTATTCGTGAAAATGATAATGTCTACTACATAGAAATATTGAACCTGTTTTATTTTAAAAAAACCCAGATGTTTTACTTTGTAAAGAAATAATATGAATGAATTAAAAAAGAATTATATTCGGTTTTGAATTTATTCACTGAAGCATTTGGTAAAAAATACCGGCCAGCGCGAGTCCTGTCTGGACCCTGAATCCTATCGTGCCCCCACCATCGTGTTCCGATCGCCCGTCGAGACAGGTCCGAACAGGATTCGCGCTGGCCGGCCGGGTGGGGGTAGCCGATTCCCACCTCTCGTCTCCCGGAGCCCTAGTTGCCCAGCCCTGATTTAATTGACCGTATGCGGTAAGTTTTCGGCCGCGCGATCCATTTTTACACGCGCTGTCCTTCTCTACCAGTTTAACCGATGTACCTCTTTAAATACATCTGGACCTCGTAAATTAGAATAAATATGTTCGAAAAAATACACTTGCCCGAAATATTTCAGATTCACAGAATTTCTGTAATCCCTCCGCGTATTTGAGTGCTTGTTTATTTTCAATCATGTTTATTTGATGGATCGTCGATCGTCGCGCCTTTGATAAAATCGTGGGAGGTTGATCGGTGGTCTATATTTTAAAATGGTGTATGAAATAAAGCTTCGTAATGAAATTCTTGGAGAGTATACGATAGCAATTGGAAGAATTCACGGTCTGAGTTAATAATAACAAGTCTACCATTTGCAATGCAAGCATGTCTTTACACAACGCTCGATTATTGTCAATATTTGTTTATGAGTGCACATTACTCGATTTTATAATGCATGGTCATATTTCGTATAAAAACCTATAATTAACATTATTATGTGGAAACGAATTTCTAATACTTCATATTTGAATAAATTTGAATAAATCTCAATAAATTTCCCGTGCAAGTACAATAATAATTTCGTGAAATATTTCGTGTTTTTCTGCGTCACTGAATATAATTTAAACAGTTCAGAACATCTTGTACAGTCCTGTTCGATTCCTGCTTCAGCAGAATTGTGTTACGATGCCAGATTAAATTCCCGCGGACAATTTCCAATAAAACAGGCAGGAATTTGTTGCGAACACGACTGTCTTGCAAAACACTTCACATTTCGTTCGCCGCGAGGAGTTTTCAATCGCTTGAACCACGGTCTTTGCTACTTTGCTGTTCGAAGTAGTTTAAGGAGTAGAAACTGCTCCTCTTTCACTTGTTCTACGTCGAACACTCGAATCGAGGGTTTAGGCGACACAGATTAGATTGTATTCGGTCACCCGAATAAGAGTGTAGCGAATCTATAAATTTAAAGGAAGAAAAGTTGGGAAGAAGAAAAGTATGCGGAGTAGCACAGACGAATAGAAAAAGCCGAACGAATAGCAGGAATTTCTGTATTTTGCTATCACATTAAATCTGGCATGCAATTACACCTGTATCGCACTTCGTTGCACAACTGCAATTTTACTACGGTAGCACACAGAGTGCGTTCAGAATCAAGTCACGTTTTCACCAAGGATTCACTTCTTTCTGACTTTAGTATTTACGCAGCAGAACGCGATATAATGAAAATACCATTTGCCCTGATGAAAAGAATGTGAATAATTAATCTTTTATAACGAAAACGTAATTCACTAAATGAAAGTGCTAAACAAGCATAAAACTTCGTGTTGTGTATGCAGTCTCCATTTTATTTTTGTTTTCCATGTTTCCTGCGCGTGTAGATGGTTGACTAAAAAAGTTAATTTGACAATTCTGACGTTAATAAAGAAAGTGTATATTTTTCACGATTAAAAATTAAACTGGTAATTTTACATTTCGAATTGTTTTACATTTGCAACTTGATCAACGTCAGTACTAAGATTTCATATTTTCAAGAACCGGCGGCTGATAAAATTGATTACTTGCACAGGTGGTTTTACTAAAAAATAATATAATAACAGGAGGTGACGAGATCGTCTCTGGAAATCCTGTGCTAAAAGAATTTGCGAAGACGAGCTTCTGCAAAGAAGCCTAGAAAATCGCGTGAAAGTCGAACTTTCGCAAAAGCGTCGGAGCTCTAACCGGTGTATTCAGTTTCATCTTAAAGCTCCGATAATCTCAGGTGTTTCGAACTTGCTGAAACGGCCTGTTCTACTCTGGTTGATATGCAACCAGTGTACTATGTATTACATTATTCTCGACTCATTAAAATTATTCAAAAAAACAGTATATTTTGATCCAATCAAGAACTTGCCAGTCCGATGCTAAATCATGAAGTTTCCGGGTTACGATGTAGTGAGTGAAACTTTTCAAAACTTGTCTCCCAGAAAATTATGATTGTACAGTGTACGGTGCAGTATCGCCACGGCAATATATGTGCTAACAAGGAATTTCAAAGTGTCCGCGAAAACTTTATGTCGGAGCCCATGGCAGTTTCATAAAGAGACATGAAGATTGAAATGAAAATATTATTCTCTAGTTGTCATCGGTATGAGAATGCACCTTTCTAGCAGACAAGTGCAAGAAAAAGGAGATCCTAAAGACAGATTCTAAAAAAATTTTTAGCTGTTATTCTTGAAATTCCATAACCATATTGTTTGGTTTCTCGACGTAAGTTGGGCACGAACATTTTCACCCAACTTATCGCAAAACGTGCAGATAGAGATCGTTTCGCTTCGTGTCTGCCTTTGTGGTTTTTATAACTAAGAATATGCTTTTTGTTCATTTAATACTCGTCGTTGTACGCTCGGTGAGAAGCATTCGAAATATGAAAATAGAGATAACAAGTAAGTATGAACATTATTGCGAATCAGGGACCCAAACAAAAATTGAACTATGTATCTTTTTCAAAGCGACAGCGCTCGCACGTTATTGTAGCGCCACTTCTGTATAAACTTTGTTTATAAGGAAGGAGAAGGAATAAGATTTAGCGAAATACGGCGCTGTGTTTCATGAAGTAAAAACTACCTTGTTTTAAAGGCAAACTCAAAAGAAGACAACCGGTGCGAAAAGAGAACGCGTAAAATGCTTCATAGCCGTGAAACTTTTTAAATAATTTGATATACTTGATGCTCTCTCGTTAAATGCAGTCATTCGTGCTACCTGCTTGGCATGACAGTCCTCAATCTTTAATTGTAGGAATACAGTCAATCAAGCGAATGCTGCCAAATTTCGGGGAGATGAGATTATACATAGCACGACTTCTAATTAGCAGATACGGAAAGATAAAAATACGAACGGCCGTACAGTGTGTGTGTGTGTGTGGCTGTAACGAGAGGCCGGCCAATCAGATCATTGATGAACCTGAACCCTCTTTTCAGGGACGAGGCTATCAAACCATTCGAGATCCTATTTTGGTTAACGGTATCTAAATCATTAAACGCGTGAAGCAATTTCTCTTCGAGCCACTCGTAAACCTTGCGAAAATTTGACTGAACGAGAACGTGTCCCATAAATACCGTGTATGATGTAATTCGTGGTTCAATTAAGAAGATTGCTCTGCCTGTGGCGAATAGAACATTCGGAATGGAGCAAATTGGTCTTGGCTATTGTCGATGCTGAAGTTAAAAAAATAAATGACGTACATTTAAGAGAGCAATGGAAGTAGATAAATTGGAAATAGTCATGAATAAAAATGTATTCGTTAGAATCACACAATCGGTGTAAGAAGTCTCGCGAATAAATCGTCTTCCGGCAAAACAATGCACAACCAAGAAATAGCTTCGAACTAATTAAACAGTGTCTGTGCACACTGTCCAGGTGAACCTGAACGCCTCGCACGGCACGCAAAAAAATTGTTCGATCTGGTTTCTTGCTAGATGATTAGTACAAACAAGACGTCGCCTATTAAAGTGGCCTTTGCTTACTCGTATTACGTCGGCCAAATGGCATAATCGCGTTATCAAGCACAAAGTGCATATTGTCCGGAGGAAGCGTGGCCGTAACAAGGTACTGTCGAAGCGTCTCCAATGACCATAGTGCCGCAACATGTTACACTATATGTAGTCCGACGAGACGATTAAACCTTGTGTACCTTATGATCATCTTTCGCTTACCCCGTTAGTTCCGCTTAAAAACCCCTAATTATAAACCAAGTCCTAATGCTCGCAATTTTCTGCCATCTTCTTAATAGAATTGCAACACCGCGATATACAAACAATTTATACTGCTTAAAATTGTACAGTAATTGCATAATCGATTAGAAATGTGGTCAGATATCTTGACGAGCTAAAATAAATTTTTTGAATTCCATTGATAATCATTTCAAAAGTCTTGAAAGCCATGGAAACCATATCTATTAATCAGTCTTCGACATCCGTGTTTTAACAGGAACCAGCCGCGCGTACATTTCAATATTTAATTATTATTATTATTATTTCGATATCGAAATAATTGTACAGTAGGATAATTTTCCGATGAACGCGGCCGTTGAAAATCGTTGTTCAAATGGTTAAAAATGTTTGGAAATTCTCATTCTGTCTTGTGTAAGTTTGTACAAGCTACAGATTTAATTAACCACTGTTAATCTGTTAATCTAATTGGGTAATTTTATTGTAAGCTTTGCAACGCCTTGGAATCTGGAAATTAATTTCAACGATGTAATTCTCTTTTTTAATTAACGCCTTTGAAACGGGCAGGTACAATTCTCTTCTCGCAGAGGAACGCGTAATTCTTTAAATTAACGTTTCTCGCAAAATCTCTGCTGCTCAACACCGTAGCGAGATGTATGTATTTTCCGCAAATGATTTTGGTGGTCTTTAAAATGCATTTATGAATATTTCGCTCATTAGAGGTCGGGCCGTGCAAAAAATTGACGCCGAGATGCAAATTATATATTCGTCGCAGCTGCCATATTCGTACTTGTCACACACAGAATTTTAATATCAGATTTTCCCCACCTAAATTCTATAAAGGAAACGAGGAGGAAAATCCGTAAGGACAGCGAATTTTAAGGAACGTGAAGGGTTGCTGATATTTCGCAATATCCTTCTCGGGATACAAACTCTCGGATTTTTGCCGGTTGAGGCATCTGGATGCGGGAAAAACGCATCCCACATTGCAGATGCGCGAATAAACTTTACAGCATAATCAAACGACGGTATGAAATACACGTATTTAAGTAAAATATGAGAATGGTTAAACGATGAAAATGGAAGATAGAATTGTAGAAATGCCCACCTGGGAAAAGTAACTTTTGGTGCAGAGACGGATAAAGGCAATTGCAAGGGCTGAACTGGGTTAGGAGTAAGGAGAGTTATGATCGAATGAGTCGGGTCTGCAGAGAAAAAATTCGATGCGCAGATTAACCCAGCTAGGTGCAATAGTTGACCTAGTGGAGTAACGATAATGCGTGGCGATCCAGATACATAAATTAGAAATAACATAGTCGAAAGAGTAATAAGTTAGATGTTCAACAGATTATGTATGGAGCAAAAACCTGAGATATTTATCGAGTGCGATAATTTTCTTCTACATTATTACGCTTTCTCTTAATATCTTAAACAACTGTAAAGAGTCTTGTAACTTTGAACTTTCCCAACTGATGTTTATATGCACAGACAATTTCATATGTTTATTTTAAATCTGCCATTGACCGCGTATGTAGGTTATTTACTGATTACTCTGCTAATTAATGCAGCTCCAGAGTTATTTTTCCTCCTTATGATTTCTTTTCACATCTTAAACAAATTGTTATCGTGTGGACTCGATGAAAAGTGTAATTTCTAATTGTAAGAATAAATTGACTGACCGAAGTTCTTCTGTCGTATTCGATTTAGTATTCATTCAGAAAAAGCATGAAAGTGATTGTAAAATATCCACTAAAAAAGCAATTTTTCAAGGAAGTGTTCTTGCACTTCATTTGACTTTTATGAGGCTTTAATGCCATACGGTAATGCCTTGATTAAGCAGGAATTATCAACATTATCGATTATCCTTTTACGGGAAAAACGTGCACATTCAACTAATTAATATTCTTCATTCGGGAGTTTGAAACTTTTCCAACTTTATTTTAAACCGCTCGGACATGATCGATTGTACCGGATCAAATCGATTACACTTTAACCACACTTAATGCGCGCATTTATTTATTTACATAATCGGAAGCCTCCTCAATAGATTCGCTAAATTCGCCGTTGAAAAAATTTCTCGGGTAAAGGCAAGCTGGTTAAATCCGCGCAAATATCGTAGTTCCTGATGAATGGTATCGATTTCAACCGTAGAGAAATGTTCGTGCTTTATTCCGGTTCTATTGCAGTAAAGCAAATATTCATTCTTTTCTGGGTAGAATGGAAATGGAAGTTCTATTGGAATTTTTTCTGTTTTTCGATCGCTTATTGCTTCCCTTGTCGGAATTCTGTACTGTTATAGTAGATTATAGATTAGATCGATTCATATAAGATATGCGTTCTCTCCCAACAATCCAGAAGTGATTCTATATAGAAATGGAAATGGATCTTCTGCGCTTCGCTTCGAAAAAACTGTTCGACCGATCCGATTTAATATTACATCATTAATGTTTCTTTAGAGTAGTTTAGAATATAGAGTGAAAATAGGATCGTAAGAGTTTCTGCATACAACTTTTTTACCCATCATTTTTTTATAAATCGATTAACGATTCCGTCGCCTATAAATTAGTATTCACCTATCGAGTACGTAAATTGATTGAAACAATAATTGAATAATTCCTGCTGCTGCCGACGACAGTTCGTCATGCACAGGCTTCATTGTAATCTGTTTGCGAATTCATTCGTGACGGAACGATGGGAAATAATCGAGCCTTCGATAAAACAATGGAAAATTTCGACTAACGAAGCTCGCCAAAAGAAAAGATACACGTGTGGCGAATGGAATCATAAATCTTTGAGTTTTCATTGGCAAGAACATTAGTAAATCCAATTTATTAGCCGATGATTGATAATACAACGTTTTCCAATTACAATTAGTCGGAGATCCTATTTAACGTCGAGCTTCGGCGTGATTAACTTTGAAATCTATCCTAATGAATTAATCAGCGCGAATTTAATTAGTAGTAGGATTACGGGGATTCCCCAGTGGCCTTTAATTTAAACTTCAGTCTTCGCATCACAACATTAATTAGGTAATTAGTAAGTTCTCCGTGATTAATCAGTGGTTCGATCGTTTACCTAGTTTCTTCTATTTTATGTCGTTACTTTTTTTCATTGTTTACCACAGGTATTGTTTCTTCGTTTACCGGTTTCTTTTTCCAATCGACGAGACCGCCTAAATTCTCATGGCGCACGCAAAGGCAACCGTCAGATACAATTTGTTTGATGTTGAACTGGATATATCGCTGAATCCACAATCCCAGTCCCTGGTTTAATAAACGTAACAGCCAATTCCATTTAGACGAACCGAAGACAATGCAATATTTTACGGTGAATTTCTCGTTACCGTGCTAATTAAACTTTTATCGGATGTTTCGCATATTGAAATCTGTCGTGGTATTTATCGGACGGAAACAAGATTGTCTCGTTTACCGGAAATTCTCTGCTCTAGTTTTCAATGACACGTGCATTCGCCGCGGACTCGGGCACGATCCGTATCCAATTAACGCATTGGCAGCCATAAGCACGTCCGCAGGGCGGACTCTCCGCGATCTTCATTTTTGCAATCACAGCGCTCGCCGTTTCCGATTCCCGTGGAAATACCGATGGCACAATCCGTTCTAGACTTCAAAGAATGCACCTACAAAGGAATTCGAATTGTTAAATTAATATAATAATGCATCTTCATGATGGAGATCGGTGGATCTCACAGAAGTGAGAATGTGTCTTGAACTTGAAATAATTTCGCGGCAATCGACTCGCTCATTTTTGGCGAACACCATGCATCTTCCTTCAACAGCCATCTGCAATTGTTTGAACAGCCTACATAGACGGTATTACGGACCGGAATTTACGATAAGCCGCTCAGGGTCGTGCATGGTCACAGAATCGATTATAACCGATCCATTATCGTTATAAATGTATTTACATCGATACGAACAAAGTCGTAGACTGCATTATACAGAATGGCACCACCGTTCTCGAAACTTACATAATTTATGCAAATGCATTATAGAGTATTAACATAGAAGAGAGGAGATCGTTAACGAATCGAATGGACGGGCAGACATGCACGCTGGTGACGTTTGTGCATCTTTGACACCGTGATACCTTTTCCGACGCCTATGATAATGAAATTACTGGACTACGCGGTAGTGCTGTTTTAATTAAGGCCTCGAAATCAACAAAAAGTCGAGCATTCCATAACCAGCATAACGTCGTTGCAGACTCTGTTTGTATTCTGTTTGGTGTTACATATAATGTTAGCTTGAGTAGCGAACAATTTCTGTTTTTCCATATCAATTTTATTCACTTATTACAATACATTATAAATTTTATTCACCATTATTTGTATTACCATTAACTGTATGTCGTTAGAATGATAAAAGCTCCGTTACTTTGTTTTATGTGTTACAGATGGACTCTGTCACTATGAACGCTTCGTGGTCTAACAGCAGCGATACTTACATGATCGGGGATGGTTCAATGTACAATATTTCCAGTGGTATGACCAATACTATAATAATTACAAACTAACGTTCGCTCATTTTCCGCTTTTGCATGGATACTTTGAAATTAGCAACTCCTCTTCGCTTTTATTGTAAAATGGATCCCTTAAATTTATAAAACCACAATGAAGTGGATATGGAGCTTATGGTCGCGAAAATGGGCCAGATTTGTCCAGAAATACAGGGTTTAAGTGAGACGCAGAGCAAAGCCGGAGTTCGCAGACTCTGCTGGGGAAAATCGCGTGAAACGTGGTCCTTTGTCTCCGCAAATAAATACCCAAGTTTACGCAACAGTTCGCATTCGCAAAACAACAAAGCCCTCGGCATTTAATTCAAGCTAATCCTCGCGAGAGTTATTTTGACTTACCCCGTCCGACGTGCAAACTTTCGTTAACACGACAATGGCCGGGCGGGTCCGTGGTAAACGCGCTATGTATCTTATTCTTATCTCATAACTTTTAACGAGTATAGTCCTCGCAGCTCAAGCTGTTCCGAAACTTGCAATGGAAGTCACTTGTTAAACAATAAAACCGTCAACTGACGATTAACTTTCTGAAGCTCTCGTCGCATTAAGCTTTGCTAACAATATGTCAACCTGAACTTTCGAACAGCTTCTTTTCGAGAACAACGTTTCATTCACGGGGTGTCTGTGATTTTACTTTATTGTATGTATGTCAGCGGATTGTAGAAAATTTATTGTAATTTAACATTTATTGTAAAATGTGATAACGAGCCGTGTAATCCTTCCGCGAGCGAACGGAAGTTTTCACTTCACGAAAACTTACCTATCGTTGCAACAACGTGCAACAAGGAGACCCTTCCTGAAGCGAGCACACTTTTCGTTCTGCAAGTAACAATGTTATAACGGTTACAACGAACAGCTCGGGATAACTCGATTGTTCTGCAAAGTGGAATATAATTTTCATTCATATACGATGCGCGAAAAAATCTGACCGTGTCTCGTGCGATGAACGTCGACGATAAATCTAGCGATGACTAGACTGCGGATGACTAAAAGAATTTAAGGGTGTCGATATATGTATTACCATCTACTCGTTAAAATGATTCAAGGAAGGAATACATTTTTATTCGATATTGTAGTAGCTTGCAATTGCAGAACTTCTGCAGTCATCTGAGAAAATTCGGCTACCGGTAATTTCATTGAATCCTAATTTCTTTCAGACATGAGAGGAGATTTATCCAGCCCGTACGAAGTGCCAACGCTGATCGTCGTGATCCTCAGCATACTATACGGCAGCCTCTCGATCTTGGCAGTGGTAGGGAATTCCCTCGTGATGTGGATAATATCGACGTCCAAGCGGATGCAGAACGTAACGAATTTCTTCATAGCGAATCTGGCGCTGGCTGACATTGTCATAGGTTTGTTCGTGATTCCATTTCAGGTACGACCACCATTCTTGTTTACATTCCCAGACACACAGACAGACAGCTCGTATGAGACATATGTACACAAACAGCCAAATCCTTTGAGACCCGAAAGATAAATTGTGGCAACGCTAAGTCATCCTTTACAATGTAACTTCGGACGTGTACAAATTACTCCCGCATCGTTTCTCATTTTTGGCGAAGCAAATCGAAATCTCTGGCCCCTCAAAGAAAACTTTCGTTAATGGATTCCCGGAAAAATCTCGGTTTCTCGACAGTAAAGAAATACAATTCTTTAGATAGTTAATTCGTTCGATTATCGATCAGAAGTTTGATCTGGATATTTATGGTGGTGAGACGAAGGAATAAAAAAATGTGATCGTCCCACACGCCCTCCGCAGTAAATGGAACATTAACCAATATTTATTACTGTTATTCCAAGTAGGGAAACACGAACTCGCAATTTTATGAAAGCACAATATTTATCGACGCGTACGACGTAATGAGCATGGTCGATAAATCTCTCGTTTCGGTGCTATTAAACATTCCGATCGGATGTTGTATTTCTATATGCGACCACTACTTGCCAAGCTTACAGGATGTCGAGAGAATTTTATGAATTTACGATCAAATCGTGTAGGTGCAAATTTAAAACGTGACAATGTTAAAAAAATTTAATAATATCGATACATTAAACGATTGCAAACGTTCACTTCCAATTGGCAGTCTCGTTTCGCAATTAACGCAAACGATTTTTCATTGTTTCTTTTTCAGTTTCAAGCAGCACTACTACAACGATGGAATCTGCCCCATTTCATGTGTGCCTTTTGTCCCTTTGTGCAAGGCGTTTCTGTCAGTGTTTCGGTCTTCACGCTGACAGCGATTGCGATTGATCGACATCGAGCGATTTTGAAACCACTCAGGTGCGTCCGATAATCAATCTTCTCGTTGCTTTCCATTCTTTGGAAAGTAATAAACGATTATTCTTAATAGCGCGAAGCCGAGCAAACGGACCGCCAAAATTATCATCATCGGAATTTGGTTACTCGCTGCGGTCGTGTCGACACCGATGGCGGTAGGGCTTAGAGTCATCATGGTGCCCGAGGACGACGATGGTGAGTTTCAATTAGAATTACGGGATAGTTTCATGCATCGATTAACACAGCTTGGCAAATATTTCACCCATACCCGTAACCGGATAATTGTCACACAATTATTATCATTACCGACGCATTCGTTCTGTAAATTTACCCCTTGCGTTTCTACAAAGACTCGCTCGACCTTTAAATTGCAATTTATTTCGCTTATTAACGCTGTATTGATTTCTATAATAATATTGCAATGAAATTGTCGATTATATTCTTCCGCTTGACATCGTTGGATTTTTGGACATTTCAGAGAATTCAGTGCACAAGAAACCGTTCTGTTACCCCGTGAATTTGTCCAGAGAAACAATGCGTGTGTACTCGGGACTGTTGGTAATTCTGCGGTACCTTATACCACTGACAGTGATTTCTTTCGTTTATGCAAGGATGGCAGTGAAATTATGGGGCAACAGGGCGCCCGGGAATGCTGAAGATTCTCGGGATGCGAATTTGATGAAAAACAAAATGAAGGTAGGATAATTTTCCTCAATTGCATCGATACACTGCGGAAAGTGTTAAACGAAGAGTTGTAGACACCATTCTGCAGCCACAGACTGGTGCGAAATACGATTCAAATTGCAATCAGGGAATTAAATTGCATGTGTAAAGAGTATTAATTGATTATTCAATTCTACAATTGAAATTTATCATTTAATAAAATATTTTATTATATTTGTAGGTAATCAAAATGTTAATTATTGTCGTCGCCCTTTTCGCAGTTTGCTGGCTGCCTCTTCAAACATACAACTTTTTCCAATATTGTTTTCCCATAAACGAGTAAGTAATGCGATTACATCCATTACGCGAAAATTATGCATTCTTGCGTAATATTTATCACAACGAACAGACATATTAATTACTCTAATTTCAGCTACGAATATATTAATTACATATATTTCGTCTGCGACTGGTTGGCAATGTCGAATAGTTGTTATAATCCGTTTATTTATGGAATATACAACGTAAGTAATCAGATATTTATTCGCAGAAGCTAAAAATAAAATTTAGAGCTGAAAACTGAAAAGGCCATTTTTCAAGACAGTTTTAAGCATTCGAATATATTATATGTATGGTAGAATAATCTTCAACCATGCTACATAAAATATTTTCGTTATAACTTATTGTTGAAAGATATATCGGATCCTTAAACGTACAACAGTAACCGTGACACAAAAAGACGCGAAACTGTTTGCAAAACGACAATTTCTTTACAGGAGAAATTCAGAAGAGAATTCCAACAGAAATGTCCCTTTAAATCGCGAAAATGGTCATCTACTCCGCCAATCGATAATACGGAGATAGATAAGACGCAAAGTAGTCGTGCTTCTATCAGGTATGATTTATAGCAGCACTATATGCTACCGCTAGATTGCAGATTTTATGCCTTTATGGCAAGAATGGGTTGGTGAAATATAAAACGGTAGACAGTCTAAGAGAATTTAAAAGCGTCAATATATATTATTATTATCAT
Source organism: Lasioglossum marginatum (assembly GCA_028455795.1). NCBI lineage: Eukaryota > Metazoa > Arthropoda > Insecta > Hymenoptera > Halictidae > Lasioglossum > Lasioglossum marginatum. Next base: position 3,227,892 of record CM052258.1, on the reverse strand, counting down.
CAAATTATCAAACTTATTAAGGGAAGGAACAAATTTTTTATTTGGCACAGACAATTTTTATTCTGTGTAAACATCTGCAGTCGAATCATTGTTAATACAAAATCAAAGTCATCGAAGCGATTTTGTCGAATACTTTGCAGATACGAATGGAGACGAACAATTTCCGGAAGTTACCCGACAGTCGCGTCGTTCTGCAAAGGAATACCAATCAGAGGATCAACACAATCGTTCATTGAGAAGCATCAAACTTGCACACGCAGTAAAAAAGGAAGCGGACATTACATTCATAGCGGCAATGAAAATAGGTGCTCGATTTCATCGAACAAAACCGAGGAATTATATGTTTTCTCTTCGCGAAAACACATGCAAGATCCTGACATGGAAGAGTTATGCTTGTAACATCGAAAACTTCACAAAGTACAATAGATCTGCAGGCTTACCAAGCGCTACTGATAATCTGTACTTGCAGATGTACAGGCAATAGATAGAGAAATCGCTTATGCATCTCTTCTTGATTGTGTAATTTCATTTTCCATCGATGAGACATTATTTGTCTCTACTGTTCTTTTATATTATCAGCTGCACTCTTGGTAAGACAATATTTGAATTATCATCAGAAAGAAGACGAGTTACGTAATGCTCAAAGTTTGAGACCTTCGTAGCATCTTTATATGTACAAAGTTGAATTAATTCTAGAAAGATTAAGAGAAAGATAACTTCTCAATCGGTTCTAAAATATTTAAGCAACAATGTTTATTTCATGTAAAATATTTTTTAAAAACCGCTTTACTGTCGTTTATGTTTTGATTTATATTGAAAAATCGTTTTCCTTTGGTAAAAATATGATTTCTCAAAAAAAAAAAGTGGAAATGGTCTTTCTAAGATTAATTGATTAATGACTACCTCTCGCAAAGTCAACGAAACATTACTACATATCAGAATTTCTTTCTATGCTATTTTAGTCATTGCTCAGACTTATCGGTGAACCTTATACCTACAATGACTACTACGTACTTACTGATTTTGTACATATACCAATTGTATTTGCATTTTTAGATAAGTTATCGTGTAATTATTCATTAGAATGTCTATATATATACATGTTCCTCTTTGCATCTAACAATCGAAATTTCACGGTGGTTTACCAGTAGTGAGACATGTAGATAAATCGAACCACACAAAAGATATACTAATAAAAATTTCAAAGATTTTACGTCATTCCTATTCTCTTTTTGCAAGTAAAATACATTCGTTAACAACACAGTTACCTGGTAAGTAAAAAAGCACTCTAGACGGTATATAAGGCTGTGACAGATTAATTAGAATTTTATTACACAAATTTTGTATACCTCAAGTATTATATCTTATAAAGAAGAGATTTTATTGTACAAATAAGGTGGTTTCAAAGTTTTCATATTCAATGTTGAAACATTAAACAATTATTTCAGATATTATATGGTTTACCTTTGGCAGGAAGACTATTACTTGCAACATAGTCTTCTATCAAAAAATAGATCATTACTTCTCGTTTTATTCTATATAAAACTTGGATACGACGTTGTACATGTACATACAGTGATCTCGCTTCGATTGAAATAATTAATGGAACCATTATATATTGCTTGTTTCCAAAAAAATAAACTTCTGAATATTGGTAGTAGTAGTCACATTGTTATAACATAACTAATGTTACTATAATAATGTCATAAAAAAATGTTTTTAGGCGTTATAAATATCTACAATAACTTTTTAATATCAACACCTCTTTTTGTGTTAATACAGGGTGTTTGCGAAATCATAGTGCGACCGCAAAAATAAGTCGAAAAAAAGGAATAATATTTTTTTGTTTGGCAGCTCGTTTTCGGGAAAATCGAATTTGAAAATGCAGCGAATGCACTTGCTATTGCATAGGAATCGTCTGACGCGTCTGACTATGATCAACCAATTCTACTTTGTGCATATATTAAAGCACGGAACTCAATTTTCACGAAAACGAACTGCCAAACGAAAAGATGTTATGTATTCCTTTTTTTCGACTTATTTTTGTATGTAGAATCCCTCCTTGCCCGGTTGTACTACGATTTCGCAAACACCTTGTATATTAAGACTTCTTGTGTTATTTCATAAGACGGTAAAACAATGTGATATAGAAATTTCTATCAATAAAATAATAGAAGAGCACATTCAGCTTAAACAATAGTTAACCGGCCTGTAAATATTTATGCAACAAATGAAAAATTTTTTGTAACCACATCCCACATTGTTATCACATGTAAAATTATAATGAACAGGGTACAGCAAATTTCGATGTATGAACTTATTTTCTGCATCTGCAAAAACTAATAGATTCTGGAAAATATAATTTGCAATTCATATAATTTATTGTACTGAAATATTAAAATGTTTCTAGTCGGTAAGTCTATTGAAATTTAAGATATGTTGATCTACTACTATTATCATCATCATAAAAATTGTTTATAAAGCAAAATATATAGCATCTTACGCAAATAAAATATATTGTATTAGCTTAGGGGAAGGAGCAGAAAATACGTAAAACAGTTATATTTGTATACATACAATTTGTGTTTATCATGGTGACTATATAAAACTTTCATTCAAAATGCAAACATTTTCTGTGAAAATGTGATGGAATAAAAACAGTTAATATTACGAAATGATTCAATTCTTAGGAATATATGTATATATACATAATTAACTCTTTTATATTACAAGTAATGAAAAAGATAATTTTTCGTTTATTTCTATAAAAATATATACGTGTGCGGTTCCTATATTATTCGTGCATTTATTATGCTAGTATAATCTCAGTAAAAAAATATAAATAATCGAATGCGCTATATTATAAATATGTATGTATGAAAGTACTCGACTTTATAAGAATATTTTGCTTTTTAAAATACAACTAAAAGGATAATACTTATAGTACAAAATAAACAAATTTTCTTATCGTATATTAGCATAAAAATAAAGCTCTGTTGTAAATAAATTACAGGCTTAACACAGCCTATCGTGTTGGTCGTGCTAATCAAAATTTAAATTATTACGTCGTTCGATATCTTTAATTTCCAACATATCTGTTTTGAGATGTAATTTCATGATTTCTCTCCAGATATCCATTCTATGCTGTTCATTATCAATTCCTAGCCTTAATAAAATATTTTCATTAATTCTCAGCAGTACTCTACCTGTGATGTCGTGCTGAAAGAAACATTTATAATATTGACTGCATATTGGTTGCTGGAAGTATAGGAAATGCATTACGTTCATAAAATACTTACATATAAGAACTTTTCATGATACAACTGATAATAATCGCTACAGTGCCTCCTTAGCCATTTTTGTACATCTAGCACGTTCCACAAGTAAACTGGACGTGGTCGAGCAGTTTTAGTCTGTAACATAGCGCATAACGCATTAGTAATCAACGTAACGAATATAACCCAATGAAAATTGAGAAGCCTAAATACTGAATTAGAGAATGAACTATACTTTTAGAATTTCCAATAACTTTTGAAATATTATTCAAAATATTAGTATACCTTCGGTTTGTTAGTAGAATTAACTACTTCCTCCACCATTGTGTATAAAATAACAATTACAACGTACGAAGACTAAAATTGAACAGTGAACAGGAAGGTTATATTTAGGATGAAACAGATTAAAAGAATTTCGTGATCATTGTATTTCTTGACAACATATGTTCTTTCAACGATACACTTGTTCAAAAATGTATTAACTAATATGCAGCTGTCAATCACAATTCTTTTAGTTTCACATTATAAAAAAATATATACGACAGCAGTTGACATGATTGCGTAGAAATCTACTAGCAGGTTCACGATACATTTTCAGACAATACCAGAGACTGACAATGTGACAATGACAATACGTAAAGCCACGAACTAGAGAAGAAATGAGAAAAGTTCGCGTCTAGGGTTTTGGTGTTTCTGGTATAGTGCTGCACCAAGCGGCTTATGATGGTCTCTGTCCACTATTTTAAATTATCTTGTGACATCAGTTGTGGGTACCAGATGCTCCGTTATCTTGGAACACTGTGTTCATTGCATTTTTTATAACGATGCCGGGTCTATAAGTATGTATGATCTATGGTCCGTATTATACACTTGAAATTCAGACTGGCAGATGGCAGCAAAGGCTTCTATAAGAACGTAATTGACATTCGAATCGTAACATTTGTCAGTTTCCGACTAAATATTAACTCTGTTAGTGGCAAATGATATTTTTAGTTAATGAATTACCAATTTCTGTTTGATTTTTTACGTGTAAGTTATGAAATTATTATAAGCGAGTCATATTATTGTACGAATAATACTGTAAAATCTTTTTAGAGTATATAATAATAATACTGTAAAATCATTTTACACAGTATTATTGTAAAATCATTTTTACAAGATATTTGTGTTTACATTTCTAAAAATGACCACGTTATCAAAGTGATATCAAGTTGTACCTTTGCATATTGTCTTCCAAAGTATTATGAAACATATGTTTAAACATTGATATTTATAATTACGATACATAATGGTCAGATTTTTAATATTGACATTTTTGTTCACATAGATTTGATGAAAGATGACTGAAAAAGGGAAGATTGTACTCGTAACTGGTGGAACAGGATTAGTGGGCAAAGCCATTGAAAGTATTGTTGAAAGTAATAAAGATAAAAATGAAAAATGGATATTTGTAGGTTCCAAAGATGCAGACTTATGGTAACTTATTTTTTCATTATTATAAATCAAGTACTCAAACCAGCAGATTAACAGAAGTAAAATTTTTCGTTTTCAGTGATAAACAAAGTACAGAAAAATTATTTGAAAAACACAAACCAACTCATGTTGTTCACTTGGCTGCTATGGTCGGTGGCCTGTTTCATAATATGGCCCACAATCTGGACTTTTTGGTAATTGAAATGAGATGACAATTTTTATTTTGCACAGAGATCCACAGTCTACTGATTAGCATTACATTAACCTATTGAATTTTTAGAGGAATAACATTCACATGAATGATAATGTATTACAAACTGCTCATGAAAATGGAGTTGTTAAAGTTGTCTCCTGTTTATCAACTTGCATATTTCCTGATAAGACTACATATCCCATTGACGAAACTATGGTAATGTTCTGTTTCTTGTTATTATATAAAATTCGAATTATTCTATGCAATAAATCTATATTCTAATTTCTTTAGGTTCACAATGGCCCCCCGCATCCATCAAATTATGGTTACAGTCATGCCAAGCGGCTTATAGATATAGCAAATAAAGGCTATTATGAACAGCATGGTAGACTTTACACCAGTGTTATTCCTTGCAATGTATTTGGACCATATGATAATTATCATCCCAGTGCTAGTCATGTCATACCAGGATTAATGAGAAGACTTTATGATCTGATAAAAGATGGTATAGGACATTTTCAATTCATTTTTAACATTCGTATGTTGTACAGAATTTAATCGGAAGAGATATATATTTTTCAGGAAATACTGAAGATAAAACGTTTACTGTATTGGGTTCTGGCAAACCCTTGAGACAGTTTATTTATAGCTTAGATTTAGCCAAATTAATAATATGGGTATTGAGAGAATATGATTCTGTGGAGCCAATAATATTATCAGGTACACAGAAAGCATAAATTAAACGTAATATTAATATATACAGTTCTCCAATTAATTATTAACTCTTGTCTTATTCAGTGGACGAATCTCAAGAAGTTACAATAGCACAAGTAGCTGAAGCAATCGCGAAGGCATTCGATTTCAAAGGGAAAATAGTATATGATTTATCAGCAGCCGATGGACAATACAAGAAAACAGCGAGCAACGCGAAACTGCGAAAACATTTACCAGATTTCCAATTTACACCGTTCAATGCAGCCATTAAAGAAAGTGTTGACTGGTATACAGTGAATTACGATCAAGCAAGGAATTAATAAACAGTATTGAAATATTCCATTTTTAGCATATACGCAGCTTATAATTATTCAAATAATATTAATTTAAAACGTTGCATTTCGAATTGCACGTTTGATTATCTGTTGGAAGGACGGGAATGAATTCGATGTAATTATGCTCAAGAATAAACTTGTAAGCTAATCGTCATAAATATTGTATATTTTTTGAAGAAATATTCTGTAGATATTATGTACTTTCTTGTAAAATAAAGATCAATTATTTTCAAATAAATCGTCAAAGTGTATTGTTAAAATTACAATTGTCTGTCGGCGACCAATTCAAATAGGATATTGTTCACTTCATTATTATTAAAAGTAAATATAGACAACTACCTAAATGGACTTGAGACTACTCTCACCACTCGCATATCATCGGCCTCATATGAAAACTGTCTAAGTCCATTTTTTATGAAAATTGGATTTTCAGCATCGCCTTGTTAGGTACTCTAATTTCTACGATTTGAGGGTAATAGTTCAGCGATAATATAGTTTGAAAAGATCTCTGTGTAAAGCAAAATAGTTTCGCTTTTTTTTCGCCTCCTGTAAAATTTACTTTTTTGGACTTCGGCAATTTCAGGCAATTTTTTAGTAATCCTGTGGAGTTAGCGATAGGTATGGACAGCGATTGTGAGCATCTTAGTTAAGGGTGGTTAAGGGTGTAGACTAGTAGTTCCAGAATTGTTTTCTCATTTCTCGATAATACAAAGATGGGATTTTTTCAGTAGTCAAAAGTGCTAGATAAAAAATCAATCTAGACCGCGATCATCCTCGAAAGTCCTATTTTTACGTTTACGAGGCGTAATTTGCATTATTCGGAAGCGTGCAAGTATGCATGTAGCTATTTTCACAAAGCGTTTTTCCCCCATTTGCGTTTACTCCATCTGTCTAATTATCTTCACTTCCAGTTTTCACCCAAATTTCTCTATTCAATTGTACGTGATTTAACGGGATAGACTCGTTTCCAGGGTACAGGATACGCCTTCTGTTTTCTCGATGGGGATTTTAAGGAATGAGAAGCGTTAGATAAAAGATCAAACTAAGCCGCAATCGCCCTCGGAAGTCCTATTTTTACGTTTACGAGGCGTAATTTGCATATTCGGAAGCATAAAGCTGCGCATGTAGCTATTTTCATAAAGCTGCGACAGCTACATGCTGCCGGATAATGCAAATTATGCATCATAAACGTAAAAATAGGACTTTCGAGGGCGATCGCGGCCTAGATTGATCTTTTATCTAGCTCTTTCGACTACTGGAAACCCTCATTTTTGCATTATCGAGAAATAAGAAGGACGCATCTCGAATTCTTGTAATCCTAGAACCGAGTCTACCGCTTTAATAGGATGCAGCGACGACGACCATCTGGCCGGCAATGCTCGATTGTACTATCATTGCGGAGCGTCGCCGCGACGCAGCGTCTGCGGCAGGCAGGCGTCGGGACGCCTGCGCGTCGTTGTAGATAAATTGAGCGCCCCCGTGGCTGTCGGTGGTGCACGATGGGTGAAATTCGGTGCTCAGTCGCGCTCGAGGTGGCTCACCTCGACGGTCACGAGTAATAAGCGTTTCCCGCGTTGATATCGTGGGAGGCACACCGTCGAAGTGATGTTCCTTCTGCACGTGGTGCGGCGTCGGTCCCGGGTCCGTGGGTGAGATGTTTCAACGGGGTTCGCGAATTTCTTATAATTCCTACCATAGAATGAGAGGGATGGTTTCGCACACGTTCTGCCATCGTGCACGGTAACGCCGGCCGATCGGCTTTGCCGGAGGGTACGCGGCCGCTATGGGGTTTCCGAATCAAACGAATCACGTAAGCGGAAGCCGCGGTGCGATTTCACCGAGTGATCATTGAACCGCATCGCCTCCGTCGAACAGTGTCGTGATTCGAAAAGAGACACTACTCTTGGAAGATAACATGGACTATGCACCTTGAGACTATGCTTGTCTGAAGAACAGCGATAAGAGGTCTTAGGCACAACGACGATTATATTTACTTGTTGGTTCGAACCACCGAGGTAAATTCTCGAAGATGATTTTCGTTCGACATGGATTAAAGCGTAATCTCTGTTCGATTGTTAGAAGAGATGCAGGGTGTCGGAACGTCTCCGGTACGAAGTAGTAATGTGCTTAATTCTGGAGACAGGGATAAGTTGATTAGTATCGATTGTGTCTCTGGAATGGGGAATTGATTGGTAGAATGATTTGTTCGTTCCTTTTTTATTGGGGAGGGAATTGTGGAGGGATTCTTTTTGTGTGGGTTAAGGCTGATTTCGAGGGTTGCTTTTTCCTGTTTTTTTTTCAGGGAAATTAATTTGATGCTTCTAATGAGAAGAATGTTACGTCATCCTTGCTTTAGTACCATACCGAGCGAACACGGCGGTCTTTGTTTAAAGTCTTGCGACTCTTTTAACGAGTTCCATTGACTCCGTGTGAAAAAGCGCGGTAAAAAGATCGAGATTCGCGCGACTACGGTTCCATGAGATCCGCGGAAGTCCTGGGATTCCAGGAACCCGGTGTCGCACGGTTGTGGAAATCCTACGGGAATTAAAGCTTCACCTGGCACGCGTAAATGTCGTCGCTAAGTACTCGTCTACTGTTCTGTGAAAAAAGTTTTTGATACCGAAAGGTTGGGTCGACACGCATGAAGTCGTGGGTAGCGTGAAAGTTTCTTTGATTAAAGCGGACATGTGATAACAATTGCCACACTCGTCGAAAAATTCCGAGAAAAATTCAGCTGCACAAATTATTGTGTCGAGTCCTGCTTCATTCTTGATATTCATATTGCATTCATTTAGGAAATTGTACGAGTTGTACGTTTCGCGTAAAATATTAGCTTTATCTCAATTAATTTCGAACAAAGTCTAACATCACCTACAGCGAGGTTTTATTTTTCCCGGCAGTGTACAAGCATCTCGTACAAAAATCGTGCGTAACAAGACCGCAGAACTTCAAAAATTCTACCGCACCCAAAGACATTTCAGCAACGTCGCTGACAAAAACCGACACGTGACCGCAAGATAACGCGTGTTAGTCACGGTGCGCGTCTTCCGTTTGAAAAACTCGTCGTCAGTGCGAAATAATTTGTGCGTCGGTGATCAGTGACAAGTGGGAAAGAAATAAAGAAAGAAAGAGGGAGGGATCACCAACAAGTCCCTAACTGTTTTGACTCGGTTTTCGGACCGGGATGCGGTGTCGCCGGCTTACGGCGACGGTGCATTGCGTTGCAGTTGCACTCGTTCAGAAGAACAGCCGATAAAGCTTGTCCCCGAAAGAGGATGGAGAGGACTCGCGGTTGGTTGGACGATAGTTACGGAAATGCTTGTCTCGGGACACGACGACGACCCGGAGGATGCAACCGGCGCCAGTGTCGAGCTTCGAAGAGATCTCGGTGCAAGGTCCAGGTCCGCGTGGCCCGGTGATTCGAGGACAAAAATCATCATATCGAGGCAGATTCCCGGGTTTTCGCCGACCTCGAGAACTATAGGCGATTGAATGGGAGCTAAACCAGCGGGAAGAGATGCCTGGTATCGTGGTATTCCGACGCCGATGGAGCGTCGGCAGCGACGACCTCGTCGTGCCCGGTGCTTTCCTGTTCATCGTACATCTGATATGGTGAGCGAAACTTTCGATTAGGTTAACCCTCTGTTGCAACCCGGGTCGTTTACCACCGGAGATCGAAATTTCACTCTTCAATTTCTTTCGTTCCTGTATTTATTTTTTCCCCATTAACACCCCCTGCGAACGACCAACATTTTCTACGATATATTCAATGATGTTGCGCTTTATAGTTTCAATGCATATATTCATTCAATAATATTGCTATTTGTCAATAGAAGCGTTAAACGAGTTTTAAAAAGAAATTGAAAGTAGATATATATACTCGGTGTTGACACACGGGTTAACCCATTATCACTAACGCATATATGCGCGCAATTTGCCTGGCCGCTATCGCCAGAGCGTATTGTACATACATGCGCAATTAGTTGACATTCGAAATGCGAGCGACTGTTGGGCGCGAACCGATTTTCTTCATTTTGGATAAAGCAAGGTATAATTAAAAAAAATTTTGTTAAAATGGGTTAAGGGTATCTTCTGGTTAGAGCCTTGAAAAAATCGATTTTTCTTTCTCTCGGAGCAGATTGTATAAGTAACGCATAAAATCCAGTCTATTGATGAAAATAGGCAGGAAATACATAGATAGGTCGGGTCCAAACGGACCCAACCGCAACCAGGCGAGTGGTTAGCCTGCTAACGATCGTCGGTTGCGCGTGGGTGTGAAAAGTTTTCGCGGGCAGGATATTCGCGGACAGATCTCCTTGTAATTATAGCGCCGCCTTAAAATAGGATACGTGTCCGTAGGTAATCCTGTGTGACCTAGATTTTCGGCGTCGATGCACCCACGCCGTGTGTTGTATTACAACTAATTAATAGAGATATTAGCGGACCGTCATTTCCGCCTGTTGATTACAACTGTAATTGAATAATCGGGTCCGGTGAATGCAGGTGCATACGAGCCTCTCTATTGACATTCACGGATACGTGTAGAAATCGGACGTTTAATTATATTAATGTGTAATTAAGCGTGAGTAGGCGTCGAGCGGAATTTCAATTATGCTCAAGAGCATCATCTCTCTCTCGCCAACTCCCTAAACTCCTAGAACTTGGATCGTTTCTCTTTGTTCCCTTGCGAGAAACCCTAGAATTATGGAACGAAGAAATATTATGCAGATTCACATTCTGCCTGTGCCCCTTTAACTGCTCGGGCTAGAATTAAATAAATATGCTTTGCAAACATGCTTTCGTAGCTTGAAGATATTTAATTTTTTTTATAACATCGTGCAACTGTTTGCTCTGTAATTTACACCATTTTTCATCTAATCAATCTTCGCAGACTAGTTCCACCAAAACGTTTTCCCCTTTTACTGATAGTGTTCGTTCATAATTCGTTCATAATCTAATCTTCTACTGTTTGCTTTTTCATCCAATTTTCCTACAGATTGGTTCCATCAAAATGAACCTTTTCTTCTTTCACCGATAGTATTTGCTTATCTCTTTTTATTACTTCGTCCGTAACGAGCCACGAGACATTCACTATATTGACAGTAGCGCTTTCAATCAAAGCTTTTCTAAATTTCTAAATTTCAGCCCGGTTTTAGAGTACAAGATAAATATTACCGCGTGAATATCGATAGTTCATCAAAGCAGAAAGGTTTTATAGGTATTCATTATATGGTTAAATAGTTATTAGGCGGCGATATCATTGGCTTATTATTAGCGCTGATCAAAGGGTAGTTTTCCCGTCATGATCCGCGTTAGCGCGTCTTAGCTTCGGAAAATCGTTAACGGACGTGGCAAATGACCTGGGACAGAGAGGCAAGGGTAACAAGAATTGGCGATCGTCCATTTCATTTTCGTTGTCCCCCTGTGCTTTCGTCTTTCGAGATGTCGATGCAGCGACTTGGCTTCTCCGCGTTTCCTTTCACCCCCCCCCCCCCCCCCCCCCCCCCCCCCCCCCGCCGATAAAATTTTAATTAAAACAACGTTCCCATTGTTGGCGGTTCCAAAATTAATTCTATATTATAAGTAGACTGCGGATCTTTATACAATTATGGCTTTCGAAAATTGTCAAAAAATGCTAGGATATAAAATATGACAGAATTTAGGATGATTTTAAATTATTTCAGATCTAAAAGGGCTACTACCACGGAAAATAAGATTCTATTTTATTCCACTTTCTTAAAACTCGTCTACAAAAATTGAAAATTGCAGAAACATCCGCAGTCTAATTATAGAAAAATTTGGGCGAAAACGGGAAGTGAAGATAAAATTAGACAAATGGAGAACAAATTGTTGAAAGAAATACAGTAAATTGGTGTAACCGGGTACCCGGTTGATTTCGCAAGGGTTAAATCACGTACAATTTAATAGAAAAATTTGGGTGAAAACGGAAAGTGAAGATAATTAGACAGATGGAGAATAAATTGTTGAAAGAAATACAGTAAATGGGTACCCGGTTCGCTACATAAGGGTTGAATCATGTACAATTTAATAGAAAAATTTGGGTGAAAACGGGAAGTGAAGATAATTAGACAGATGGAGAATAAATTGTTGAAAGAAATACAGTAAATGGGTACCCGGTTCGCTACATAAGGGTTGAATCATGTACAATTTAATAGAAAAATTTAGGTGAAAACGGGAAGTGAAGATAAAATTAGACAGATGGAGTAAACGCAAATGAGGGAAAAACGTTTTTTGTGCGTACCTTTCGGAGATGCACAGCCGGATTCCTTTAGAGTGTACTCCGTAACGAGGGTACTCCGTCCGAGCATAGTTTCGTTCCGCGTTTCAGTGATTCAGTGCATCCGTGATAGCCGGCTGGTCACGAAGTCCGGCGTGGCAGTCCGGTCGTTCGCCTTGTTCGAGTCTGTGTAGTGCTGAGAGCGCGCGGTCCGGCGACGCGACGCGTCACCCATCTCGCGTTGTAGGTTATGTCATCGTGCGCGGGTGACGTTTGCCATCGCGTACGAGGGCGATTTCTGTATCGAGCCACGAAGCATCCGCCGGAAGTATGCCGTGTCTGGTGGTGTTCGGCAGGCGTTGGAAAATCGGCAGCGACGACCTGTTGTTGCCGTCCGCAATCTTGGCTCTCGTTCACCTGTTCGAGTAAGTGGCCTAAAACAAGTATACATACTTCTCGCACCACTCTTCACGCGCGGCGTCTCTAAATACATCCGGTTGGTAGACTCGTTTCCAGAATTGCTGTTTCCAGGGTTTGGGATGCGCCTTCTCATTTCTCGATAATGCAAAGATGGGCTTTTTCAGTAGCGAATAAGCGCTAGATAAAAGATCAATCTAGGCCGCGATCGCCCCCGAAAGTCCTATTTTTACGTTTACGAGGCGTAATTTGCGTTATTCGGCAGCATGTAACTATCGCAGCATTATGAAAATAGCTATTTACATGCGCAATTGTATGCTTCCTGTTTATTAATGGATGACTCTACCCCCTTAACGCATTACCGACCGGTGATTATTGCATAATTTTGAAAAATCTATATGGTGCATGGCTAAACACTTTTTAATTGAACCTTCAACAGCAACAGCAATTTTCATTAAGAACTAACAAGTCACCCACAATAACGTCGTCTAATAAATTCATTCAAGATTATAGTGTAAAAGAAATTTTCCATGCTTTCTTTTGGTCCAGCACAATTATTGATACGCACCTCCGACATGTTCTTCGAACAGGGGCGCGAACGGTCCACCCGCAGCAACGTTTCACATTTCCACAGAAAATTATCATTGACATTTGCACTGTTACGTCACCCCCGAAATTGGCTTTCGCCGGTTAATTGAGAGATTGCGAGAGTCGATAACGTGCGCTAGTACATTTCGTAGCATCCGGTTGTTGCGGGCCCATGTGCACTATGTGTATACAGACAAGTATGCATATACGTATACATGTAACGAAACGGTTCGCTGGTTGCACGGTACTTTCGTTATGCACTCGCGGGTCCCGTCGTTATCGGAACGTGGAAACTGCGCTCTCGGTTTCGTCCGCGAAGCATCTCGAATCTCGACCTCTCGAACGTCGTACATGTCAACGTCGATCGTCGTGCTCGAATGGTCCGTATCGAACTTGTTCATCGATCAAAGTCGACGACAGAAGCAGAGATGTCGCGTCGGCGCGATCGATCTATCTGTCGATCTCGACTCGGACGCCGCCTTTAAAATGCGGCTGACAGTTCGAGATACAATAGGGCTCGGTTAAATTTACATTCGTTAAGTAAGAGCCTGTTCAGACGCGGCGGAAACCGCGCGTTTTCGACCACGCGATTTGAACCACGCGGATCTTATTACATTAGCGTCTATGCATTCGTTTACACGTGACCGCGCGGTTGAACAATCGAAAACAAAAATCGCGCGGTCGAAAACGCGCGATTTCCGCCGCATTTGAACAGGCTCTTATAGTCTCCCTCCTCCAGATTATATTCAGGTTCTGTTCCTCCGCGAAGTGAATTGCGGGAGAAAGAGTGGGATCAATGTAAATTTAACCGAGCATCACACATCCGTTTTTCTAACGTGCGGCGACCGTGCGGCAGAATAAGGGACGTGTACATCGACTGACGTGCGATATTGTAATGACTAGACTGCGCATCTTTATGCATTTATGAAGAAATTAGTTGGGCGAAGTATAAAACAGTAATAGATTAGAAAAATCCAAGATTATAAAAGATAAGAGATATACCACCATTTTGCGATCTAAAATAAGGTTGAGTAATAACTAGACTACGGATCTTTATACATTTATAGTCTCTGAACATTTTTAAAAAAGGCTGTAATAAAGGAATCGACAGAATTTAGTAGAATGTTTATTTATTTCTATTTTACTCCACTTTCTTAAAATTCGTTTAGAAAAATTGCGAATTGCATGAACATCCGAAGTCTAGTAAGAACGACCTAATAGTTTGATATCTCGGAGATGGTTCGATGGATTCTCAACCGTTGCAGCGTGTGTCTTATCAGTCTTTCCCTTCATCTCATTAAAAGTGACTGATATCGGAAAAATGGCGGACACGATGAGTACGTGAAAGCGGTTTACTATAACAGAGACTATATCGATGATCCATTTAATATATAGATGATGTCGTTTCTGTATGCGTTACATGACAGCCCCGAGTTCAGAGGAAAAGTTTTATCGAGCACGGTGAGCAACTTCTCTGAAGAGTAATAACCGCGGATATGTGCACACAGCAGAGCATTTTACTTCAAAGTAGCGTAGTCTCATATCTTTTTCCACGATGGCGGACGCTTTTCGTTAACCGGATAGAAAAAGGGTTAGAAGCTATTATACATATACCGACGAACGTCTATATAAAAAGCGCTTTGTTTAAAATGTATTGCAGGAACAATACACGCTGTAAAACTTTCTACTCCATGGAAAATATCGCTAGAAGATCAATCATCGCCGAGATAGTTTCAGAACTTTCAAATGATTTATTCTTTAATAAAAAATAAACGAACCGCTCGTATCCGACGCGAATCCAATTATCTCCGGCACGGTGATCCACGTGGGAGGAAACTTTGCATATTCCATCTATTTTGGCCTGGACAAATTGTATTTTCCTTTGAATTTTCATAGATAAGGTTACTTCACAAGGGATACGTTTGTTTCGCAACGTAGAATCCTTTCGGATAAAACTAAATTGGAAATATCATTGTCGCGGTGTTTGTTGCTACAAGCATCTTCTTGCATTTCGCAACTTCTCGAACGGCGCAAATGTATCAAATGCATGTGTATTCGCGGAGTAGCGATGGGACAATGTGTGTAGAAGCGAGTGGCGACGGCAGATGGTCCAGCAGCGTTTCAGGAAAATGGCG
The DNA here is from genome assembly GCA_028455795.1 of Lasioglossum marginatum. Lineage (NCBI taxonomy): Eukaryota > Metazoa > Arthropoda > Insecta > Hymenoptera > Halictidae > Lasioglossum > Lasioglossum marginatum. The sequence goes on along the minus strand of CM052258.1, from coordinate 3,212,524 downwards.
GCATTTGCTTCGAACGGTTCTCTTTATAGCAACTTCCTTTGAGCTTGTTTGGAAAACGTGCAAGCATCGAGCGCGCGGCGTCGGCAAACCGAATAGATGATGTTCTTTTCCGCCGCGATGCTCGATCACGTACATATATTGTATACATCTATTTCATGCACCATCGCTGCAGCATCCGAAACGTCCGGACCGTGAAACATCGCTACATTCGGCAGGTTTTCTGAATTTATCTCTGACCTCTTCAAACCGGATGCCCGTTACACCACCTGTGACATTTCAATCGATTCGCCGGGAAAAATAACTTTGAAAAGCATCTCAGTAATTTCGTTTTAAAGGTTTTCTTTCGTGATAACGCAAAACCTTTATATTTTGACTCGAACTGTACGTTCATGTTCGAGACTATAGTATAAACAGGTAGAGGTGGGAACACAGTTTCTTGAATTTTGTCGTCTCGGAGACGATACGGGACGATGGCACGTGATAAATGATGATGTATGAAGGTTCTAGCAAAAAATAACGAAACGTGTAAAAAGATATGAAACGATCAGTGATAACACGTTTATGGCTCCCAGTGGAGCCCGCATTGAATGCCTGTAAATTTACGATGTCGCTTTAGAATCATTTCATAAATAGTGACAGATAGTTCTTTACTTTCTGTGTTGGAAATAGGTGGATACGGAATGAAAAAAAAGTTATTGGTTGTAAGGACGTACAGTATTCGGTGAAAAGAGGATTGCAAAATGTTATTCGAGAGCAGTCGAAGTATTGATAAAATTTTAAACTAAAACTTTTAAACTAGCCATTTCCGTTTTGGAAATGGTTCCAAACAAACGTATATTTGTAAGAATCGTCCGCCGTCCTAGGGTCTAAGATTCTGCATAAAACCGAGTGACCTGAATGAAAATCAGTAAAAATGGATCTGGGTGGATCGTAGATCTCAAACATTATGCAAAGGAAGATCATGCTCGCGAAAACAAAGGAGCCTGACCAGTGATCTTCTCGCCGCACTGTTCGCGTCATAATTTTCGAAGACAGTGGGCGATTATCGCGCGCAGACAGCCTGAGGAAACCTTCTGTTTCCGTTCACAACGTCTCTCACTTTTCCGACGTGGATCTTAGAGCCGTTCTACTGAGGGGTTTGTCCGCGACAGTAAATAGATTTAGCTCTGAATCCAACCGCACACCGTCGCCGTATAAACTCGTCGGGTTTCCTTCTCGTGGGGCGTCGACGCGGCGCTAGTCTCTCTCTCAAGAGAGAGGTATTTTTCTCTCTTTCGATGAAAAATTCATGAAGTTATCGGGCTAGCGCAAAGGCGCGCACGTTTCAAAGTCTATTAAATTTCAAATTTCGCGACGACCGTGAAGCGCCGACTCCGACGTGAAACTCCGAGCATGTAAATTCCGCGGGAAACGGCCGTAACATTGAAGCCGGAGCAAGTGCGAAGGTTATTGACGGAACTGCGTCGGGCAACTGCGGAGGCATTTAGACTCGACTTGAATGCGGAATTTTTCGTTCCCCTCTCAAGTCCACGCAGAATGCGTCAGGATCGTTGACTCTGTGTCAGATTCTCTTCGAAACGTCAGATTATACGAAGCTGCAGAATATAGTCATCTGCAAAATGTTAGGATCTATAATAAATATTCTCTACGATTCTGTAGAGATTCTGAGTCCAAGAATTTTCTAATGATTTTCGAGCGTCTCTGTATAATCGTTCTTGACTTATACATTTTTTAAAATCACCGAATAGACATCGAGGCAAAAATATTTTTCGTAGCATTTTTGGCCTACATGTTTAGGATCATTTTCGGCAAGCCAGCTTGTGCCCAGTTATTTCAGTTCTATTGAAAATTGAATGATATGTATACTATAGTTCGGAGCTCCTGCGAATCATGTTTCCATCGGAAGATTGCAATCCTGGATTCTTCCAGGGTACAATGCTGCACGACTGCTTCTGTCGACCTTTACCGACATCGGGTCACTCTCTACCCATACATAAACAATGACGAAAGAGGACAGAGGATAGTATTCTATATTAGTTGGTTTTATTTAGATGACAGTGAGATAGAGAAATGCATTACACGTACCCTATATTCGGAGCACATACTACGGAATAATATTCGAAATTTATTCAGCGGGTCGAGTCAGCACAGATAAACAATCCTTGCTACTTGCTCTTTTATGAAGTCCGAAGAATATGTCTCTGTTCATTTGTTTCCTCGTAAACCAATGGTGTGTATGTATATACAAACAGTCGCCATATTTTCGAATGGACTGCAACGTCAACTAATAAATGAATGGATAGATGTTTGTATGTACATGAAAGTATTAAAGATGGTTTTATATTTTTAGGAATGAGAATTATTTCTAATAATCAAAAATTATTGTTCTATACATTTATGTCTGAAAAATATCCATCGTATTTCAGAACACGAATGAATTGGAATTTTCATTTCTCTCGGAAAAAGTCGCAGGTCTTTTAGCATTATTTCGAAAGCGATTTTAAAACCGGCTTTTCTAGTTGGACCCGACTCGTTCGTTCGTTTCTGAAACGATCCCCTTTAAGCCTCGCAACACCGTCGACAAAAAGGAGCACGCACCCCCGTGAAAACACATCCCCCATAAGCGCGCGAATCGCGAATTTTTCACAGCGGACCGAGCTCTCTACCGTCATGCCTATTCGCATGCTCGTCCTTTTGGGTTGTACAGAAAACAGAAGACATTGCGCGTGATCACGTAGCGCATATTTCTGTCAGTGATGACCTTTGGAAAACGCGGGGCGGGAGTGATCGTAAAGAAACTCTCTCGCTACGACACTCGTTTATTCCGAGTTCTGCGAACGTGTTAATCCGGGCGAGAACATAAAATTCTAACGATGGAAACGAGTAGTGCTGAGCACGAACGTCACCGGGAGGTCATATTTATACGTCGAATATCATTCTATGGATTAATGAAATATTTTTGATCAACACGGATTGCCTCTGAAATTAAAATCGTTTCGGAATTAATGAAATTCTGGAGTCTCTGATATCTGGTTTGTGTATTTTTCATTTATACCGTGAGGGGAATCGAGAGATGTGTGTGTTCTTTTAAATAATCTCTTTTTTAGAACATTTCTGTTCTATAAAACACCCCCCAAAAATTGTAGAACATGCTTCGAGGCATCGTTGTACATAAAGTGACAAATAGAGAAACTTCATTCTTCAAATCTGTGGTACAGTCCGTGCGTGTATAGCTATCAGAAATCGGCAAAAGGCATCGGCGATAGTACTCTTCGAGGATCAATACGTCAGGGCACAACGCTTGCAATGGTTTCGCTCATGAATGGCCCGTTACACCCTCTCTCGCCAGCTATGAATCATTTAAGGGTCACCCTATATTTCCATTCTCATTCAGCGCTATTGTGTTTACGCGCGTGTTACGCTTTCGGAAGAAGAGAGACATTTCTATTTTGCTCCCGTTCGTTGCAGTTCACGTACGAAAGTTTTGTTTTGCATAAAAGTCCACTGTCTAACCATTGCTGAAGCTGTAGGTACCATTATGCGCAGCTCCTTTCCGAAGGTGCTTTTCTTAGACATGTTAATCTTTCCGTTTTGTTCGTTTAATTAATTCGCCAGAAATTGGATCATTGTAAGACGATATTTAATGTTTAAGTATCTTGAAATCCGCAGGTTGTCCCAAAAGTTCGCTTTCGACAAGTGTACGCTTTAGGAAATAGAACATTAGCTAACAAATTTAATAAACAACAACCTCATAAACTAACGATCTAATCGAATTCGCGAGACCGTGCGCGCCGCTGCGAGATCCACGGAAAATTGTCTCGCATAGCTCCTTTTATTTTCCGCGGATTCCCTCGCAAAATGCCCGGGAAACTCGTTTGTTCCTCGAGTCGCTTTCAAAGAAAATTGAACAAACTCCGGCCGAGTTATATCGCTAAAACTGAACCGATAAGATTTCGCGGCGTGAACACGATAGCCGCGGAGAGATCTCGTCGCGATGCGAAAAACCGAAACGCTTTTGCGCATTACTTTCGCGGAGTCGAGACACGCGATGCTGCTTTGTGTTTCACAGGTTTCGCTGATTCAGCGATTTTGTATTTATTAACTCATTTACATCGCGGAGCTGTACACGTGCTTTTTACGTTCGTATCGGTCGACCGCGTTTCAGACAGCTGTGCGATTCCTCCTTCCTATGAACACAAACAGTGTCTTTATCTTTATGAGGCTGCGATTGGTCGGTTGCTCAATGGAATTAGCACGAATCGATATTTATCGATGACACGTTTTTCTGTATGTATAGCACGTACCGTGTGCGGTGTTGTTTAATTAATCCGCCACTGCTAGACTGTGGATTTCATGCGTTTATGGGAAGAATGGTTTCATGAAATTTGGAACAATGTAAGGATTAAAAGACTTCGAGGGCAGCTGGGTATTACTAAAATTATTCATTTCTCTATCTGTTCTATTCACTGGAATAAATATTTACTGAAATATAATTGACGAGCTGCATATTTTATGCACCTGTGGTCGCCGCAGCTGTGTTAAATCAAAACCCTCCTTAAAAGTAAATCTACAGAAAGCAAAAATATAAAAGTTTCAAGCGTTGGTCCATTAAGGAATCTGTTTGATTAAATACCAAACGCAATTACCGCAGATTTTCGCACTACTGGTCGAAAAAGAGTACTTTTGGGTTAACGTTGGACATTTTAAGAAGGTTCCGTCGGGTTGAACGTACGCGAAAGTCAAATTTCTCGTCGCGCCGAGAGCCGAGTCGGTCGAATTTTTGACGAGCGTGTCGTTACTGGCAAACGCCGCGCAGTCGTGAAACTCGAGCGTGTCGCCGCAGATTTTTTTGGCCAAGACATAGGTAGCACGTAACGCCGGGAATGTTCTATTTATGTTACAACCAGGCCATACGTTTTCATAAATCATGGAATGCGCCAACGGCGAAATATTCTTGCCGCGGGTTCGCCGTTAACGCGCGCGTGCACCGCAACTATTACACCGCCCGAAACCATTGCCACATCTATTGCACTAGCCGCATTCTATGCCGATATCACGCTCGGCCGACACCGCGATATATTATATTCGATAAATTTGCGGAGAACCTCGCATTCTGTGCGTTTCTTCGGACGTGTTTTCACCGTGGCACGCGGCGATCCTTACGGGCTTTCGGAACGCAAACTTTCGCTTCTTGGAAAACCCTTCGGCTTTTCTCCTTGTGGTACAGGCCAATGGTATTTCGTGTACGTAGAAACAAGATTATACAAGATTCTCTGGTGATTATCTTCACTTTCTCACTATGCAAGAATGTCAATTTTAGTTCCAAAGAGATCGACTTTAGGTCAAGGCACGGAGAACACGTGATTTAGACCTTTTTTCACATTTTTCATAACTATACAGTCTTAATCTAATACCTAAGATAAACCCTCGGGTCCGTGATGTCTCCGGGATCATATATAGTTCTATGTACATATCGTCAATTAAACCAGACCTGGGCAACTAGTGCTCCGAGATTCGATGACGTAGAATCGGCTACCTCCACTACCGCGCTCCGGGAGCCTGTCCAGACTTGCCGCAACAGGCCGACTCGCGCAGGAGATCTAAAAATTCAATTTCCTTTTTTTTATTGAGAAAATCTCACAAGAGATTTATTACAACACATTAGAGGTACAAATAAAACCAAAGTATACCGAGCAAGTAACCTCTACAAACTAAAAGTAAGGGTATACCACGTTTTTCCCTTTTTGTTTTTAAACGCGCAGGTTACAGTTTTTAGGAACGAAAATATATGGAGGCAGGCTTTGACAGAGGCAGCTCTGAAATATTTCAATCCAAAGGACTCTCAATCTACAAGGATCAAATCAAATCCAAGTTAAAGGATCTACATACTGAAGAATTCAATACGGAGATCTCCCAACTTCACTCTAAAACCGCCTGTCGCGTGCAATTTGTATTTTATTTCCTCCCAACCGTGTCGCGACCATTTGTCGCAGTTACACTAAATTGTTATTGGTTTTTTTTTTTCTAAAAAAACTGGTCGACATTTCTCCTCAACTTTTTGTTTTGTCCGCGACTGACCCCAGTACGTGACTTTTCGAGGGTGAAATTATCCTTTCCATTTGCGTTTTCCGCGAACACTGAGAACAATGCAACTGACACGAAGAACGTGGGTGCAAGGTCGTAGAGTTCATGCTTATCAAGTCAAATGAGATTTTGTTGCGTTGCACGTTGGAATCGGATTAATATATAACCTTAACGAAACGCCGGATTCATTTACTCTGGCAAGATCCCGAGGCATGGCAGCATCGATGATCCCGTAAAACATCTTCCACGGGTTAGACTCGCGCACGTGTATCGAATACTATTTTTTCTCCGATATGCAGGCGGCTAAATATAAGTTCGTTCTATAAGCCGTCACCATTTAGAATGTATTATACAGTGAACTCTCGTATAACACGATTAATTCGTGTAAAGTAAAATCAAATTCAATTGGTAGAAATCGCAATTACTGTATTAAATGTGTTTTACAGATTCTCGTCTTCGTCAGCTCGACGTCAGTTGCTTGCTGCAAGCAGGATGCTCGAAACTTCGAGTGCAAATTCTTCTTATCGATGCTAAGTTCTCGTGTTTCGTCTTGGTCATTAAACTCGATTCAACTTGTCCTTTATGTAGCACTCGATCAAGCACAACCACGAACGAGCTTGGAAATCGTTATTTCTCGCTCTCAACCTTCGATTGTGTTTTATTAAAAGTTTAAACACGCCTGGAGTGTACGAAGAATAGTACAATAAATCGATAGAAGGTATTCTGGCGTGGAGACCTTTTTTTCTTTCGCTTCGGGATCCCATTGTTCGATGATTTATTCTCGATACAATGCCTTCTCCAGATCAAATTTCCCGCAGTTTCTTTTTACCCGTTCTCCTTCTTTTCTGCTTAAGAAAATCCCATTTCGTGGACCGCGTCGCGTAATAAATATCGCCTTCCGAAAGGGATGAGTTATGGCACCCAAAGTCCCGTGCCGACGCGGCGCCTCATGAAATAATACGCGTTAAAACATTCATCATGTAATCCAATCGGTATACCACCTTGTTTCGGGTGGTCTTGCTCGAGTGACAATACCTGCAAGTTTCGCAACGGTCACTGTCAATTTTAGACGACGGATGGGCCAGTGGAAATAGAACTTTTCGAATTTTTCTTTTACGTTCGCGGACGTTCCACGATTTTTCCACATTCATGCGCCAAAACTTTCTCTGATGGCGACCAGAACTTTTTTTAGCGCATTCGCTGCACTCTAAAATGGTTGTATGTGCCCTCCACTTGATGTACATTTTGTATTATGCAATTGCATTAAACATCGTGCATTGTGTTAGACAATTGTGTTCTCTAGACGAGTGACGAAAAACGTTTCGGGACGCATGGATGGAGGAAAACATTTTATTTGACAAATAGTTACAAGTTTTCCGTGCCAAGACACATGTTGCAGCAGTTATAGTAATGGTCGCGTTGATTGAAAGGTGTTTTGTGCGCGGACAGACTTATGATTGTATTACACTACTTCTACGTATGAAATTGACTTTATAAAAATCGTTCGCCATCTGAGGATACATCCCTTGAATTTTCATCTAGAAAATTGCTCGAACAAAAACAGGCCTGTATTCTGAACAAATTACGCTACCCGCGCACAAAGTTCCAGTTTTGCTTGTCCGGCAGCCGGCGCGATTGATTTCTTAGCGACCTAGATGCCGACAATCGAAATCAGAACCAATGATCGAGTCCTTAGAACGCATGTCAAGGGACCGTGTGTTTCAGAGGAGGGGAAAAAAGGAATTGTGCTCGTCGGTGGTCGTCGAGATGTATTACGAGAACAGTGCACACATAAGGACAATGGACGAGGACAAACTTCAGTATCAGTGCTTCTGCACGTTCCTGATAAGACTCTCCACAATACTGACGAAACGTCCGAATCAGTTTCTAAGCAATGTTAACTTTCTCGTCCACCGATAGACACCGCAACTGTCCCAGCAACGAACCCTGATATCATGGACCATTTTATAGCAACTTCCTGACAATATTTAAATCGCACTAATCCGATTTACTCCGTAACTTTTAACGCCGACCGCGAAACCGTTTAACGCTGTGTGACGTGCAACCTTTCTCGCCGCGACCAAAATTGGAAATCCAATAATCCACGCGGGTCGCTCTAGCCGCAAAAGAATCGAGTTTGTTTGGTCTAAAAATTGTCAGCTCGTGGAATCAAGCTTCTTATTATTTTAATCTCAGGTTATTATCCGCGATAACAGCTTGGTATACCCGATTTAAGCCGATAAGAGCGAAGCCGCTGTGTAGACGCTGTTCGAGCAAAATGAAAAGTTTCGATTCGCGTACATGCAGCTCCGAAGCTGCGCAGTCTTGACAAATTACAAGACTGGTAAATATCAGCGCGCAAACAGTTTGCTCCAGGTGTTCTCGCGTAAAGTCATAGGTACAAGCATTCTGGTAATTAATTGTCGCCATTTACCAGCGAATATGGCTCTTTGGTATTGAATGTAAGAAATCTTAGCCCGAGTATTGATGTATTATTTTCATCTTGTTGAAACTGTTACACATAAAAGAACGAAGTGCGAACGCAGAGAAAATAGACAACAGCCCTAACGGGTCAGAATGGAGCCCGTTCCACATGATTCTGAAAAAATGCAGAAAGAATGTCGCGTGTCACATACTTTCACTTATTTACTTATTTATTTATTGACGCCGTAAACCATGTTTGGTTTATACATATAGCATACATTACTATAACACTTTACAAATAATAATGAAGTACAGTGACTCGAATTAATATTCGGCCGCTCTAAAAAAGGCGATAACTTTTTTTAATATTGTACTATACGATTTGAACTTTTTTGAGAAGCTAGAACAATTAGTTTACTACAGGTTGTGAAAAGAAATTTTTTCAAAAATTGCAATTGATCGGAATTGTAGAAAAAATACTAAAAGTTGCATTCTACAGCGTTTTTATGTGTGGGCTTATATTGAAAATTTAAAAAATACGTTTTGTAGATCTGTGTCAATTAGCACTGAACCTACCGACCATCAAAAGTGACTAATGTGTATAGTATTATAAAAATAACAAGTTTAAATTTATTTATATTTTGTGCGATTTTTACTATGATATATACTGGAGTCAAGCTCAATTAATGTATAAACTCGAATTTTTTGAAATTGTCGGAGAGAGAGAGAGACTTTCGAGACGTTTTTCCTTGCAACCACAAATATTACGTCGTCGCGCCGGTTAATTAAAAGTGTTTATCCTGTCATTAGCGGAGTATCTTAATTTAACGAGTTACCATCGTCTTAAGAACGGTTTACCCGTCGCCGGGGAACAAAGGCGCAACCCACGCGAGAGATCGATACCGGTGATTATCGACTTGAGCAAATTGGAGGGAGTACGGGCCCCTTAATCAAGCGGATGCGTAATCCAACGCGCGGAGCTGTCGCAAAGAGGAACGAAGAGGAGGAATGAAGATACAACTATATATGCGGCGACGGCGGCGCTCGTTGTCGTTGATTATAGAATCAATCTTGAAAGAACGTCTGAAATGAAAGCACGCGGCGGTCGTTCATTGATCCGCGGGGCTGCATATCTCACGCGCCCATTGTCGCCGCTCAGTTTCATAGCTTCGTTTGTGCACCGACGAGCAAAGAGACACGAATGCAACCGTCTCGCACAGATTCTATTAACACTTTGCCGTACGACTAACCATTTAACTCGCCTGCAGTCGCAGTTTTTGCTGCAACGCGAATTCCGCGGATTTACTCGTCTCTTGCGGATCAACGTACACGTTGCTGATCAAACAGCTTCAGCAAAAAAGTTCAGTCGATCGTTCTTTCCATTCGTGTATGTCTTTGATGTTTAACCAAAAAGGAATAATTTCAAGATGGGCACCGACGCACAAATGCATAAAGATCCGCAGTCTAGACACGATGAAAATCGTCGAGATTGTAGTTTAAATCAGGTCTCATAACTGCTAATCTTCCGGGCTTAACTACATTTAACAAACAATTCTCGTTTTATATACCTAAGGGACCATTTATCAAAATCAGTCGAGAAAAACATTCTCCGAGTCTCGAAAAGAAAAAGACGTCCCCCGGTAAAGCGTCGCTGCGCGCTGCGCGAATAAAACGTCTCCGCCCTTTGTTCCTTCTTCTGTGAAAGTTTCCTCTTAGACAGTGACACCCTGCGTTCAAAGCACGACGATAAGGAAAAGGGCCACGAGAAATTCCGTGGAGGAAGGATGAAGCTCTTCCTTCTGGCTTCCTCCTGAAACCGAGCGTCTGCGAAAATCGATCTCGCGGAACTTCCGTGGCTGGGCTGTTCTCTGCACGCAACACGAAAGAATCCAAGAAACGTGGATTATAGTGTAGGAACACGTCGCTGTCAAGTCAAATTGTCGGAGTTAGCTAAAATATCGTAGCGTCGATGAAACTCTATGATGAAAATGAACGTGGAAGCTACCACTCGCTGTTCATGTTTCGTTTGACGTGAAATTCCCAGAAGGGTGTGTTACTCTCACCGCGAGAGAAGTCTAAACGCTATGGCAAGAAACTCGTTCCAGTTTGTTCCTTTCTTCTAAGCCGTTCAGCTCGGGGAACATGCATTAGGAAACGTATTCGAGTTACTGAAATGAGAATGGAGTGCTCGCGTTCGCGCTGTGTATACATTGTTTAAACGATTGCACATTGTGTCTAAGTTTGCACCACGATTCTTGTTCTATTTTTTCGTGAATTCTCAAATTATTCCAATTTCTTTACTGTTTCAAGTTACACCCACTAATTTTTACCACAAACGCAGAAAGTCTGCAGTCTAGTTACGAAAGTAATTGCTATAAGAAATCTTGTACATACCTTGATATTCAAACGTTACCAACACGTTCGCTAGCATCGTTACAGATAAGTGACGCCCACAGTCCCGCAGCTCACGCAGAGAGAGTCAAATTAATTTTATGCAGCTTGTTGCGTAAAGTCATAGTACACAGCATAATATTCGGTATGTTCCACCAGGTTTCCTCTGCTAAATTGTTTGAATATTTCATAGAGGAGTTGCACGTAGCATTCAACAAAATATTTTAACAATGGAGGTGAGCAACGAAACCGATGCCGAAAATGTTAGAAAACATTTCGAAACGTTCTTCCTCCAGTTGTTGCGCCATTCTCGCGAAAAATCGACCAGTATGCGAGATTCCCCTCGATTCTGCGAGTGCATGGGGTCGATACGGTTTTTCGGGGTCTGTTCCCGGCACCCCGTTGCGATAAATGCCCCTTTGTCTCCGGCAAACGACAAAAGTGGCTCCCTTTTGCGGCACAAGGCTGCCCTGCGACCGAGAACCAGCAACGTTCCTTTTTCCGCCTCTAATTTCACGAACCGATATGCTCTCGAAACGAGGCTCTCGACCCCCTTCGCTGCTCCCACGTTCGGAGGAACGAGACCCAGTCCGTTGCAGAATTCCTGGAACGTCGCCGATATGCTATTAGGTTGGAACGAAAGTTCGTAGCATTTTTAAATCAAAATTCAAATATAAAATTAAGATATTTATTCATAGGTTTATCGAATAACATGATAAGTCACCTAAAGAAATGGCAAAAAGTAATAGAAGAGAATGGAAAATATATTATTGAACAAATCTATGTTTAATCTAAATCTAATTTTATCTTTGAGTTTTAATTTAAAAACGGTACGCGCGCGAACTTTCGTTTCAGCCCAATATTTACCCGACGATTTGTTCGACGACGCGAAGTCCCGAGATCGGCGGACCCCTGCAATCGCGTTGGCCATTTTGCGAAGCTGTAGAAATAGACCGCTTCGATTTTCTTTTACTTCAGTACCTGCGAATCGTGCAATTTTTCGCAGCTGCCCCGTTCACGCTCGAACTCTAGTCTAGACATTGTTTGATTGCTGTTTTATGCGAAAGTTGATTTTACAGTGTTTATCAGAATTTTTTATCTGAAATCGGGAGGTTTTAATATTGATTTCGGCCCGATTTTCGAGAAGAATCAACGACAGTGCGTTGCCTGGCCGAGAAGGGGTCGCGCGGCCGGATTTGCATTGAGAAGGGGACCACCCTCCCACGGTCGCGCAGATACGTAAAACAATTCGGCGTTTGACGCGAGGGACGACGCACCCGTAAGGTCGGCCGAAAAAAATCGACCAGTCGAAATAGCCCTCCAGATGCGTGGGATGCTTCCCGGAACCATCTCACCCTCCCACTGGGGTGAGACTGTCGATAGAGCATGGGGAAAACATTTTGAACATTCCGCCACGGACGCCGACTTTGATTAAAATCGACAGTGCGTATGGTTTCCTGCTTGGACTATTTTGTTGCTCGGGACTCGCTTTTCATCGTTCATTGGCACATGAGAAAATATTCACACGCGATCCTTCGTTGGCGATTATAATACATTGAGTATTTTATTGAAAAATAAGTCTGGTAGTAGTAATTTAATAAATGAATAAACGTTTTAATTTATTCACTGTATATGTTCATAATGTGCGTAACAGGTTAAGAAGCATAAGTAAATGACAATGTTCGGAATATTCCCTACAAAATGGGGCTCAAGTTGTCACCGACATGAAAGACGTTGTGAAGGGCTAAGGGTTGACAGAGTAACTTCGAATAAAGCAGAGGGGCGTATATGTAGAACGATCTCGGGTTATTGAAGATTCACGAGAATCCGTCGACGTCGACAACAGTGTCTGCACGATTCAAGGAAACTTCTGGAGTATCGCTAATTAATGAATAATCTGAATGAGTGGCTTGCACGGCAGTCGTAGCAGGTATGAATGTAAAGTCTCATTCGGGTATTAGTCAAGTTAATATCGGGCTCTAACTTACTCGCGTATCTTGGCGCCGCGCGGAGTCAGGAAACTACTTCGCCAATGTAAACCTGTAATTCGCGTGACAGTTCGAAGAAACTTGGCATGATATTTTGAGGTGGGTAAGTAACAGGGCGATATTGGCAACATGACTTGACTGATGAGGCTTGAATCGCCTAATTGGCGAGGCGCGAGATGCCAATAGTCATCTACATGAAAACGCAAATGTTTTTTGAAATTTTTGATAGATGTTCTAGATATAAATATAGTTATCTGCGAGAAGTCTGAAAATAATAATGGTATAGATTTTTTATGCAGGCTGAACCGCACTGCGCCCCTATTATTTTTATTATTAGTTGATCAATCAGGATTTTTTCTGCTGCGAAGGACACGGTTGAAAAGGTTGTCGAAGATAATATTATTCTCTAACTTTTTTTATGGGATTATTTAGCGTTTGTTTCTTCGATCCGAGAAGACATAGTGCCCATTCCCCCGGTTAGTTACTCTCTTTTCCCTGTAGCCTCCCGGAAAAGCGCGAACTTCCTGCATTAATTTTGGATATTACCAATTCAGTTTTCCTTATACTGAATAATGGAGCTGCACGGAAATCCATGACCGTATTTCAAGAAGACTGCGGTTCTTCGTGCGCTTACGACTTAGAAAAATCTTTAAAGAAGACCACTCGGAAACTCTTTTAAAATCACTTTCCAAAAAAGTCTTAAAAAAGTGTGAATTCGATCATTTGCAGTCTGGCGATGCGATCAACTGCAGCATATGATTATCATTCTCTCTCGCTGACATCATTCTTAATGTCTCTCATTGCCAGCTGGGAAATGAACATTACCGTGACCTTAATTGGAATAGAAAACGAAGAAAACTCACTTTTCACTTCACATTTTCTCAAATTGCAATTAGATTCTCAATTTCCCTATTATATCCTAAGAGAAACTCGACTTTGCTAATTTATACGTTCCCGACCTTTTCAAAGTTCCGTACCGCTCGGTGCCTAAAAGCAGCTAACAATCATTCGCATAACTAGCGGGCCATAGATTAAGCCGATACCTTAGCACCCAGAGAGAGAGAAAGAGAACGAAAGAGAGCTGGCGGAAACTCACAAGGCAGCTAATAATAGCGCTGCATTTAATTGCAACTATTACTCGTGATTTGTGATCGATAGCTGAGTTATTTTCTGTTCCGAGGCGTAGGTTCGCTGATAAATGGCAAAACCAACTTCGCCAGGATCATTCGTCGACGCAACTTGACTAGCTCATCCAATCGACGAAGAAACACCATTAAATGCTACCGACACGCTCACCGATCGTATCTACAGTACAATTTGTTCATCCAGGAATATACAGGGTGTTCTACCTAAAACAACTCGTCTAACTCTCTTGAGTGCCACATCTATCAGGAATAACGGAATTATTTCCATTATTATATTACAACAACAATTTTTCACCGAAAATTCATCACAGTGTATTACTTAAAGAATCACTTCTAAAGTGCTTTCCTCTAATAACGCTCGCGGCGTGCTCTGAAATTGGTGCTCCGCGCGACGATCCGCGCACAGACTTCGCGTAAGAAGAGTGGTATCGCTCGAGTGCCATGCAAAGCAGCCTCAATCTAAATTAGTTCCCTTCTTTAGAACACTCTCGAATCTTTGAGATGCTAAGATGTTCCCGGAGATAGCCGGCAGAAAGAATTCCCGTTCAGAATCCCGGCGGGAGAATCGTGTCCCGCTAAATCGCGACCTGAAAGTGTCTTCGCGGAAACTTTCTGATAGGTGTCGGACAGACTTGAAGAATCTTGGTAAACACCAGTGCATTATTCGGATACAACTAATGCAACAGTAAGGTCTTGTGTGAACCACTGCTAATCCAATTGCAAAACTGCTTTATTCTTTTGTGTGACATTCATCAGTAGACTGCGGATTTTACGGATTTTACGGCGGATTTTGCGTTTATGATAAAAATGGGTAGGTCTAATTTCTGACAGCAAAAAATTTGAAGAATTTAAATATACTAATATATTAGTTTTAACCTATTAAAAGCATATTCAACAAGAAATTAAATATTTATTTCGCCCCAGCTTGTTGCAATTCAGGTAGAAAGTTTTTATTTTGCATAAAGATCCGCAGACTATTCATCAGCTTATTGGTGTCATTTTTGTTATTAAATGCCACTAAACACGATAAAAGAAGCGCAACTTTGGAACTCGCAGTCGTGTAGACCCCTTTTGACATTTTTCGTAAAAGCGTTGCACTCGACTCTTGAATCCGGGATGCAACAACTGCACCGATGCAACACGCAGAAACTGCTATAAGGACGGAATCGCAAATTAAGCAACCGCGGAGCAAAGTCGATTAATTATCGGCGCGGTTTACCAGTAGCGTTGGGACACGTTCTTTCGGAAATCGACTTAGTTAATTGGGTCACTGGCTCGGTACCAGTTCGTCAAACGGCACCGCTGTTTATTCCCGGTGGAGCCTACTCGTTGAAAACGCCGATTACACGCGCTCTGACTATTGCCGTACACGCGAGTAGGCAAACGAGGTTACGCCGCGCCAGCGAAACCTAATCTCGTGTTTCGCAGTGATTTGATCCTATCTCAGAAAAACGACTTGTACGGATCGAGGTGTTCAACGGAATCCCGCCGTTTTGCCGGGGTTGTTTAAGAAAACTGCTGACGACCAATTTCCGGGTCGAAAGGGCACGAAATTTCGAGTCTGTGACATTTTCGGAAAGTTCCATTGTATACTATACCTCAAGCACAATCTGTGGACTATGATTCTTTATGCTCCATATTGCTTTAAAATCAATTTATGATGTAAAGTTAAAATTCGTCAAGTTTATCGTTTGAAACGTATAGTAGTTTATAAGAATTTCAGTCGAGCGACGTTGAAATTGCGACGAGGAATTCATAATTTTTGCAACGACGCATTGATAAGAAGAATAGATTTCCATTTAATTAACATAAGTTCCATTCAATTAACATTGTGTAAACGAGTGGTGAACGATCGAATATGTTTCCTTCGTAACGAAATGTTTGGTTGCGGTGAACTTTAGCTCCGGTTCACAATTTCTATTCTTAGAGCGTAACATTCAAATTCAGATTTCAGTAATGAAGGTTAATACCACGTGTGAGACAGCGCGGTGCACGTGGATCGATGTATTTTAAGGAAACGACATCGATTCTCGTCGGGATGAGAAACGCTGGTTCGATTTTACGATACACCGGCAGCCATTGTATGTAAAATTAGAAGTGTGATAAATTGGAGGGGGCTAGTGAAACAATTTCGTGTAGTTAGGCAGAGTTGTAGATTAACTGATTCGAGTATACTGTGAAAGTTTACGTGTTCTGGCGAAATTACATTCTACACGAATATGTTAATATTCTAGAAATGAAAATTTACACGAAGATCCACAGCCTATCGATAATATCAACCGAGTGTTTAGCAATTCAGTGTCCCAGATATTTTTAAAAGGCAACGAAAGACTGGTTTCTGGGTGGAACAACGATTCGATTACAGAATGAACGTCCAATAAGATTGATTTAACGTTATCCCTAAAGTGCATCCCTCTAGAAGAATCCAGGATTGCCTCCGACGGAGCCAATTTCCGAGTAATGAATTAGATTACATTATTCATCTTTCAGATTCCCTAGGCCCGAAACGCGAAATTCATTTTTCTTCGATTAGCATTCGATATTACACTAAATTTTTCAATGTCGAGATTCCTGATTGGATCAGAGATATTTCCCCGAGAGATCACCTTAACGAGAGCTTGACGAATATCGAGATCTACCAAAAATTTTCGATCGAAAAAGAAGAACGTTGCAAATGACGACAGGTAAAATTGATATCCTGTTAGTTCATCAGAAATTTCAACGCGTCCGTTTCTTTCGAGGCGAATTCCATTTCCGGAGGCGAGGACAGATTGCTGCCTTAACAAGATCCCGAGGAAAACCCAAAGATGAGATCATTTCAATCTGTCCTCGTTGAGCGAAGTTCTTCCCGTTGATCGAATTTTCTAAAGTCCAAATGGAACGGACTAGTGCAAACACATTTCTCATCAGAGGAAACAAACATTCCGTGACCAATCAGCGATATACGTTATCACGGGAGGATATACACTATAATTCAATGCTCACATGATCAGATTACCTGCTATCTAATCGATATCATGATTTACGATTGGCGAATTAGAGCTGAGCTGGCATTGGCGAATATGATGGTTCTTCTGGCAAATCACGAAACTTCGATTACCTGGAAGATAGCAAAATGGCAACAAGTTGTTACAAATAATGGAAATTACAATATATCATTAAATTTTCTTTAAAATACGACAGAACTATCTCACCAACCTAATACATGATTATAACTAGACTGCGGATGTTTACGCAATTTTCAATTTTTGTAGACAAATGTGAAGAAAGTGGCATGAAACAAAATCCTATTTTTAATGGGAACAACCATTGTAGATCCAGAACAAATAAAAATCTTAGTAAATTCTATCGAATTTTATATTCTAGCATTTTTTGTACATTTTCGTAAGCCATAATTGCATAAAGATCCGCAGTCTAATTATAACTAAGAAATTTCCTTAAAGTAATGAGAAGGGTGGACCGGAAAAAAGAATCTTTTTCGAGATCAATTAGCAGCTCTCGACGGCATGCATAAAATCCTTTTGCGGCGACATGCTCGACGTATTGCGTGATAATCACGCGGACATGATCGATCAATTTTCTCGGATTACGTGGAAATAGTATTTCGTTCCAATCTTTTTCTATGCGAGGGAAATTGATGAACGTTTGTCGTCGTCGTTCTCATTTCATTCGCCCGGTGGTCCGTTGATACTGTCGCTGGGAAAGCCCGAAAATTTTGCGAATGGTTTTCGGTATCCGTTGTTCGTCTACTTGTCGACAGCTAATCGATCATGCTCGATCGAGTTGTCGCCTGATGAAATTTTGATGAAGCCGACGATTCGTGCGATAAGACACGATCCACTTCCTGGAAAATATCCTCGGTTTCACGCTTTTATTGCAGTATCATAGATAACGTCATACTTGTATGTTCATTCCACCAGTATTGCGAATTTCATTGTCTGTTTTTGTGAAATGCATAATTCTATGGATTATAGAGAATGTAGAGAAATATACCTGGAATATTAGTGTCTGTGGCATTAATTAAAGGATGAGCCGACACTTGCTACCGGATACTGACAAAGCGGAGTAGCCATTTTATCTATATAGTACCTACATAGAGAATAAGCTTCGCGTTCGAAAGAATATCCACACCATAGTCGATTTTTTATTTGTCTGCGGATTCGGGAAACTTTTTCGATTACAAGAGGGGTTCCAATTGTTCAACGATTGTGTTACACTGATTAAACACTGTAGTTCCGGATGCTACACAGATTGAACGGCACTAAATATCGCGGGAAGCACTCGGAAGTAATTCTAGCAGGGAAATGGCACCGGGGGCCTCGTTCGTAGGATTTTTATGCTCCTTTAGCGATTCACTAAATTTGTCCAGACAGGATCTAACCCTCCGGTGCACAGAGTCTGCTAGATCCACAGAGAAAATGATTGTTCTTCCAATTTTCCTCCTCTCGCAGCCGTTTTATTATATGAAGTAGCAATTTTATGTCACCTGTAGATCCAGGTATATTCAAATCACATTAATTCGAAAATCTTATTATCGGTAACAACTGACTGAACAAATTGACTGTATCTGTTAACAAGGATAAGAACATTAATTCACAGGATCGAATCCAGCGCGTTTTACATTTAATAAGCTGGTCCAACCCCTTGCTCTACGATTTATTTTACGGTTTCAGTGATTAGAACTTTCTTGTAGTTCGTATAATTTGCTAGAAAAGGAGAAAATTTATATATTCTGCAATTTAGCTGTACGTTAACAAAACCAAAGTAGAATTTTATTTCGGTTTAAAGGAAATTGGTAGCATACATATTTATTAAACTCTGTTCAGAATCTTCATCACGAGTCAGACACGATATTGTAGGGGAAGGGGTTAAAACCGTGGCGTGCATCTCAACGCGAATATTTCGCAAGGACGGTTTCCTCGAAACTCAACGATTCCAAACTTACCGTCTCGGTTCCATTACTTTTCTGAAAAGCCATTCGAAGATCAACGATTCTAGCGTTACCGTCTCGATCCCATCCATCTCTTTGTATTCGAATGACGGGGTAGGGTTAATCGAATAAGGATCATGTTAATAGTCTCGAAACCAAGCGAAGTACGATCACGTCGTACGGCTGCCGGGGGCTAGGAGAGACAGGGTCAACGACTCGCTGTAATAAACCTCTGTCTCTCGAATTAACGTCGACCGATTCTTCACCGTTCGATGCCTCGGTGCGGCTGGCATCTGGAGGACTGCATGGAGACCTGCAGAGCTCCTCCTCGAATTTCTCTCGACGAAGCTCGGTGACAGCGTTGCGAAGTGGCTACTTCGTCAGGATTGCCCCGGATGTCTCTTTGAGCGAAGCTACCGTTAGGTTCGCGTTAGCGGTCGCTCTTCTTGCCCAGCCGGAGAACACGTTCTGTCCGCAATGTTGTCCCCGTCGACTCTCTTCGACTGTACCTGCTAAATAAGCTATACATATACAGGCTGAAGCACCTAAGACTAACACCGAAAATATCTCCGTTGTTTTCAGTAGTACAAGAAAATGTTTCAGGCAGAAAATGATGAGCTTGAAATATCGGAAAATATGACCTAGAGAAAAAAACAACAATTGCCCCACTGAACCAAACATTTTCAACACAACTTCTAGGTGTCTCACCCTGTACATCACCCTCGCGCTCACACCGTTTCTTACACTATCGCCGAAACCACTCGCAGCCTGGCAGAGAAAGAAAAACCGCTTAATTCCTGGAATTCCAGGCTCTCTGGAAGTACAGCGATTGGGGTAGACGATGATCCCGCACCGGTAACCGCTAAGCGGGTATTCACTGTATTCACTGTAGTCAAATCCGGATGAATACGAGACGTGTGCATCCGTTTATCTCCGTCCTCCATTCTACGCGCGCTTTCGCAGATTGTTTCTGAGCGTTTTAGGCTCGAGCACCTCGCTTCAGCTTGCTATTCCAGTTTGATTGCGTTGCGACGGAGGACTGAATGATACAGTGATTAAACATGAGGGTGTTTGATCAGGCAGATGCGAGCATAGGCGAAAAACACGACTGATAGGAGAGTAACATGATAAACAAGAGGAAGATTGAGCGTGCCGGTTCAAACTTCCTTAAGATCTGGATCGAATGGTTTGAACAAGTTTGAGAAGAAGCCGAGTTTCCTTGGCCAAGGATGTTCTCCGTCAAGAATCGGCCTTCGCCGTTGACACTGTTAAATCGTTTGCCGTTTCACGGCCACTATCGATGGAATTAACGCCTTCCGCGACTACCCAATCGATAACCATTTACCGAAGAACTCGATTATAAATCCGCGTCATTTGCCCCGCTGACGCGGCCCCGTTACGGCGTCCTCCCGGAAACACCGAGCAAACGCAATACCCGAAGGGCTATTAATTCCGAGAAACTTGTTCATACTCCGTGGAAATTCTATTACGTTATTTGGAAACGCATGTGCATCGGTTGAACGGTTATGCCAAGTGCTTCGCGAGACTGCAGAAGAGGTTCGACCATCGAAACAATGTCTATCCGATCCGGCGAATAACCGAATTTGATTGATCGATGGAACGGCAGCAACTGAATACCCTAACCCAGATAGATTCCGCGATTCCTCCTAGTTGCGTTATACCGTATCTCAACACATTACCGACCGGTGATTATTGCATAATTTTGAAAAATCTATACGGCTAAACACTTTTTAATGGAACCTTCAACAGCAACAGCAATTTTCATTGTGAACTAACAAGTCACCCTCGATAACGTCATCTAATAGTTTCATTTCAGGTTGTAATGTAAAAGAAAATTTCTATGCTTTCTTTTGCTACAGCACAATTATTGAAAATCCTATTAATAGGCTTTCGGTAGCTGAAGTGTTAAACGTATTTAAAAATACAATTTACATTATGACGGTAGAGTTACAAGAGACTATAACAAGAGTTCTAGTAAAACGCCAAGCAATCTCTCTCTCATTAATCTCTCTTAATCTGCATTAAACATTTACAGAAAACATGCAAATATGTGCGTAGTATTGTATATACGTATTGCAACAACGAACGTCGAGTATATGAAAAGCTTAAAGTAAGGAATACAGAGAAGTTATGTCGACTATGTATTCTCGTTCCATATTATAATTTCCCGTATCTTCTTCCGTACGTTCAGTTAATCGAACAAATCGATCGAACAAGTATTCCGGGGCAAACTCGATGTCGTCGTGTCACGGAATGGCTACCTGTGTGCCTGATTAAAAAGTTTCGATTTTTCGAAGCGCCGATACAACTCGAAGCGAGTTTCCTTCCGGTGCGGATCGGCATCGTGCGAGCACAGAAGTCAATAAAATACGAGTCTCATCGTTCGTCTGGACATTTCTCGATACACCGTGGACTCCATAATCCCGTCGGCGGTAGTAAACGTAATCCACATGGAAGACCTTCAATCTGTTCAGTTTATATCGTGCGTTACCCTTTTTTTGCTTCGATTTTTATTATCGACGGGTAGGTTCAAGCTTTTTGCTTGAACCCTTTCGGCGCCGATTCAACGAAAAACGGCGTGAACCGTGTTGGTGAGATTCGTGAGAAAACTCATTAAAATTTTGTACAAATCGCGCAATCTCGTGCCAACACGGTGTTATATCGTTGTCAGCACTTTTCGCAAATGCAGCCAACAATGATACATCGTTCTTCTTCTTCTTTCGTTCGTTAACGTCGACAGCTTTCTCGTTAGTAGACAGTGGATCTCTGTGAAAAATGGAAATTTCTTTTCTTTTTAAAACATCATCTCTACCAGTGGTTATTTCATAATTTTTAAACGATTTTAGAAATTTCGTATCGTAGTTTGTGATACTCTAAAGGTCAATACGTCGACTCCAACATCCGTTGAACACTGTTAGATGAGCGGGGGTAGTTAGGCGATTGAGACGTCTCCGATTCCCTCGGAAGTCAAAAGTAAGAGCGTGATTACCCATTGGACGTTTCTTCTTTTTGCTCTCCGGGCACCATCTCTGGGGAAGATTCTCTTTAACTATCTTCCTCGCCTCCCTGTCGACCCGATGTGCACTGAATCTATAATCTCTGCAGCCACCGTAACCTCCTCGTCGACGTGAACGTCATCTTCATCGCTTACTTTGTTCTTTTTCGACGTTTACTCTGTCCCTTTTCACCGGAAGCGTTCGCTCGATATGATGACTAGAGGAGCTCAACCCTTTGTCAACCCTTAGTTCCTCTGGACGTGAATGGTGACATTAAGTCCATTTTATGTTCGAGTTTCGTTCTCGACAAGTTTTCTATGCAGGATATACAGTATACAGTATTCATGGTAGAACTGGGAAAGGGTGACACTGTATGCAAAAATAAGTCTGGAGGGTAGAATGAAATTTGTTTTCGAGAAAATTGGCTTTGAATATTTTAGGTAGGAATGCATAAGAATTTTTATGGTTATGTGGTAGGCCACGTTCAGACACAGACACACTCGATACGTTAGCTTATTCGGTACCACCTGTTCTTCATGAATTTTAGATGATTTTTATTCTTGTCATTTTGTATAGTACGTTTACCTTGTAATGCTGGATAAAGTGGAAATCCCCTGTTCAATCATCATTACAAGTGGTGTTCTGATCAGAAATTAGAGAATTCCAGGATTTATCGGTAGTGTTCAAGATCCAAGCCAGACGCTCGAGACTCTAATAGTGTCTCTTTAATGACAACCGAGTCCTGTGAAGCACCGGCAACGCTGTGAAATGGTCTCGAAGACACACTAAGGCTTCCAGAGATCTTCCGGCGATGTTCCAAAGATTGCGAAGGTCCTGACGCAATCGTCCGATGCTGTCTAATAGGTTCACGGGAAATAACTCCAAGATTAACGTTGTTCTTCTGCGGGCATTATTGTTGTCCACTTTGTGAAGTGGAAAGCTTCGTGGAAATCGGGGTCGTCTAATGCGACGAATTTTCTCACAGTTTCCCTAGTTCTAGAATGTCTAATAATAAGTAATTACAAGTGATTAATTTCAAGTTTGCTTAACACTTTATCTACCGGTAGCCTATTAACAGGCTTTTCAATAATTGTGCTGTACCAAATGGAAGCTTAAAAATCTTTTTTTACACAATAATCCCGGCGGAAATGATTGGATTTTGTTACGATATTAAGGGTGAGTTGTTGGTTTATGATTAAAGTTGCTATTGCTATTCAAGGAATCTTTTAAAAAATCCTCAGCCATGGACCATAGACTTTCAACAATTATGCAATAATCACCGGCAGGTAATGTGTTAAGGTCTGAGTCTGCTCAGTTTATCAAGAAGCCAAGATTTAACTCTTCGATCAAACAATTCAGTGTCTGCGTTCCGAGCCACTCGTTCCCGGTTTCGAGGGGAACCTCATCCTCATTATTCCGCCAAAGTCATAAAAAGTTAGCGACAGTGTCGCCTCGGCTTGCCAGGAACTTGTTTCAAAAACTCCATCGCGTTTCAGTTTAATTGCTCGGCCCGCTTTGAAATAATAGCGTCTGACTGAGCCGCGGATGCACTTTGCCTGGCTCCTTGAGCCGGGCGCGTGTCCTGGCACCGCGTTGCAACAAATAAAAAAAGGAAGACCAGAACCGAGGAGAACAAGGAGGAGAACAGTATCCATAAAACGCACAAAGAATGATAATTCGACGACACGCGGGGAACGCGCCGCGCTTTAAAATCGCTCCGCGAGCCAAGAGATAGTCGCGACAATACGCGGAACGTTTGTGCGACTATGTTTGTCATCCTGGTGCACGTAAATGGGCGTGCACGCTCCTCAAAGGAACATTTCCCGTGGCATAAAAGCCACGGCACCAGGCCGCAACCGATTTCCCTGGCAACTTATCAGAATCAAAGTATTTTGCATGTTCGACGAACCTGCGGACCTCGCCTCCGCCTCTGTCGTCTCGGTGAATGCCACCCAAATGTACTCTGAACACCTTTCGATTAGGCTGTTGGCCATTGAGTGCGGATCTTTTCAATTTTAATCCTACATTGTACGATTTATAATGTATACAATTTGAATTCTACATTATATGATGTAATGTATACAGGGTGAACCACGAATCGTGACCAGTCCGATCGAAAATGTTTTTATCAGGTGTAGCATGGTTTCAAGAGAGCTTTCACGTGGTTAGAGCAAATTTTTTGGAAAGAAAAATTAAAAAAGCAACTTTTTGCCATTCTTTTGCAATTTTTCTTTATATTATGATACTTATGAATTCGCCTTGAAATCCCATAACAGATAGACGTAAAAATATTATAGGTATATTTGCAAAACATTGAAGGTGGAAAATGATGAAAAAAAAGAATTCGATCGGACTGCTAATAACAGAGTAATCTCTACTGGTCACGATTCGTGGGGGTTCACTCTGTATAGTTTAATGTAGAATTATTAGAAACTGTATTGCGCGTAGAAAGTGATACTGGTACAATCGTTTCGCGTGTTAAATGGAGAAACAAGCATTGTTGTTTCGTATGCAACGACCTGATGGCTTAGTTCTGCAGGATTTCTTATTCCCACTGTTTATTTGAACTTAAATGAGCCGTGTGCGTTCCGCATGAAAATTGCACCGGCAATAAAACGAACTAATGAGGGAGAAGCTGATATTTGTGCTCGTGGGGAGTACCCTCGATGTTAAATATGCAGTAAACACCTGGCTCAAGAGGGTTGCTTTTGCAGTTGTAGCTTTCGCTTCGGTTTACACGCTGTTGCGCGTTGCTCGAAAATAATTGATCAATCGGAATACCTACGGTGTTTTACGAAAAGAGAAACGTTGAAAGAATAACTACAATAACTGGAACAACGAAAATCCTATATTTCTACATAGTACCAATTTCGCTTGCTAACAAACTGCAATTTCCACGCGTCTACACAGTGCTTTATCTACATTGTGATTGTACAGATATGTTTAGGTTTTGTCTATTGATTTTTTAGCTCGAGTTCGACTAAATTCGTGAAATTCGAGCGAGAGAAATATTTCAAGCTTTATTTAGAACCGGACGTGATCGTTTGTCCGGCATATTTCTGTCGCATAATCGAGTTTCAGAACGCACAGCGGTGTTCCGAGTTTCCCGGGCGTACTTTTCCTGCGAGCGATAACTTTCCGCGTAATTAAACACATCGCCGCGTAAAAAATATTTTCGCTGCGCCAGCTTCCATTTTCCTTTCACTATTCACTCTTTTCACGCATTCAAACATTCTTCGCTCGAGTGTGGGAGTTTGCTCTGAATGCGAGCTAGTACAACACGGACTTGGCTCATAAAAGACATCGAACAACAGCAAACAGAGCACAGAGACAGTTTTCTGTTTTTCTGAACCGTTTGGCGGAGGGAGGGAGAGGATGACGTTTATACCTTTTAATATCGTTTATAATGCGTGCAGTGATATTTACGTTTTGTTCGGTGGTACGTAAATGTCCTGGCGAATTGAACGTATTTTCAAAATTTCATCAGCGCGAATGTGGGTCAATATAATTCCACTTTGTTATTTACTTTACTCTTTCATAATGTGAAACAGCAACGATGAAAAGCGAGAGACGGGTAAACAATGATAAAAGAACAAAATATTTGATTAAACCGAGCTGATGATTTTAAGCGGTGCAGTTTGTATATTTCTCCCGGTCCTGACGTCTGTATTGGCGTAATTTGTTGTAGGCAATTTTAGGGCCCCTAGCCGGCCTCTGAATAAAAAGGGGGAAGTATCGAAGTCTTTTTTCGATTACGGGACACAAGTGTTCGCAATCGAGGGGGAGTATTGACGTTTGAAGGATTCTAGCAATACTAGAACGTTGCATACAAGGTGACCAAAAAGTACAGACTAATCTGAAAAAATGCACCAACGCAGATAAAAATTAAACATTCCTGTTACCCTTTTTTCTAGGAATTTTAACTTGTTTCTATCTTTTGCCGTTGATAACATTGAAAGTAATTGTCAGTCACTTTTCCGATACTTTACATTATAATGTATGAAAATAAATGTTAAATTAATGCAATGTAACATTGACAAAAGACAAAAATGTCCAACAAAATAATGCAAACAATTGGCCTGCATTCTTGCAACACCCGGCGAGAGAAGTTCCTTTCTTGCTATGTTCATTTTGTGAACTGATTAAAATTTTTATGATAGCCTGCGGGAACTACGACAAAAATTTCCAACTAAATGATATAAACGATTTTGCGGCATTCTGGCGTCACGCGGTGGCAGAAGTTTCTCCCTTACCGTGTTTCTTTCACGAATTGATTAAAACTTTTACGGCAGCGGCTTGAAACTAAAACAAGAGTATCCAACAAAATAATGCAAACGATTGTCCGGCATTTTGGCGAGACACCCGTTGTGCATCGTCAGCGGCGAATGGATTAAACCCGAGAAACACGTGTGCGTATCTCGGAAAAATAGCGCAGTTGAGCCATGACCTATGTTATTTCTCTCGGTGCTGTACCGTCGTCGTGAATTTTGCATGAAGACGATGCACCAGTAACCTTTCGCGAGTATGGCTTCGTTCCACGAGCTGGGACCTGGGCAACCGTCTCTCAGCAATTATTCTTGAATGTATCATATTTGTTCGGCTCGCTTGGTGGCCGAACGAAATTTTGTCGCGGCACGTTAGAGCTCTATCTGCGAATAGGACGCAACGAACGGTGAAAAACGCGGCTCCACGTGGAATATTAACCCTTAGTACCAAAAATTGCTGGACCATTATTCAAAATATTGTTTACATTATTAAATATGTCATTGGATACCACTGTATTCGGGAAAGTCTACAGAATCTTTTGCTGTAAAGAACAATTCAAAATCTTTTATAATAACATCAAAATATTTGTTTAAAGTTGAACAATTTGTCTTTTTCTCGAAATCGAATTTCTCAAAAACTGTGCATATAGGGGAAAAATTAAGGGCGGATTCGGAATCAGCGCAGAAAAACGTAAAAAAAAGTTTAAATTTGTTGGACAGTGTTACCAAACATTTAGGTATTGGATAAGGTTTTATGCCAATTTCATATTCATAAAATTTCAGAAATCATAGGGAATGGAAATATTCTGGTCGGATGAAATGTTTCATTTTCCAGTTAAAATAGCTCCGAGTAAAGGGTTAAAAATGGCCAGAAGGAACCGACGACGAAGAGGAAGGCAAAAACCTCGAAGAGACGCCAAGAGACGCCGGTCGGCGCAAGCGTCGACCCTTTTCACTCTCGTTATCTGGTTTTCCTGGTAACCGAGTGCGGTCAACCCGCTCTCTCTCTCTCTCTCCAGTACTTCTTCGTTATGACACGCTGCTCCGGAATTCGCATAAACCGGTTGCACTCGCGAATGCCGTCTACGAATCGCGACGAGTCTGCGTCGTTGAAGAAATTGATTTTTCGAGCACGCTTTTTGGATAGACTGCTCCCTTCCACTTCGTTCTGCTTCGTTCCAAGCTCGCTGCTGATTCCACCGCGAATGGTTTTCGTGGTTGCACTGCTGCCAATTTTTCGATCCATTCGAACAGTTTATCAATTGTCCTAATCATATTTTATATGTTTATCTGTTAAATTCAGAGCCATATATTCTTCTCTGAAGCTGGTTATCGAGAAAATCAATATACAAGGATTATAATGACCTCTATTAACAAGCAAGCTTGCGTAATGAGATTAGATAATCCCGGCCACATGATAAACCAGTTGAAAAATGTATTTTACCATCTGCACTTACTAAAATAAAAGTGTAATTGCTGCATTTTTTATCGCAACAAATAATTTGAAATAAACGTCGAGCGCAAAGCCTCATAAATGAAGCACACCGAAGAAAATATTAGAAAAAAATTGTTACCATCTTCCACGTTCTACATGAAAAATTACAAAAAATATATTGAATTTTTCTTCGTGATGATTAGACTGCGGATCTTTATGCAAAATACAAAATTTCTTACCTGAATTGCAACAAATTGGAGTGAAATAGAAATTTATTTTTTTACCTATTATGTTTAGTAGGTTGAGATAATAGTACGTTTACATTTGTCTAATATTTTTGCTATTTTAAATTGCACCTACTCATTTTTGTCATAAATGTATAAAGATACGTTGTCTAGTGATGATAGTTCTATGAATGACTGATAAAAATCGGGAGAATGCGTTGTTTGCATCTCTGTGGAGATTGCAGGATTCGTCATTGTCAAGGGTAGCAACCGCGCAGTGTAATTCGGAAAGTTCGTGCGACAACGGGTCTCGAACGTTGGTAAATTAGTGTCGTCGTTCGATACGCTAATTTATATTCGGAAAGCATTCTCGTGAGTCGACCAGCAGAGCAGTCCGCGCGTTATCTTGTTCGGTTATTTCCCTTCGCCGTGCCCAGCGTACGCGAACGACTGGTTCACTGTTATCGACGCTTTAAATTAAGTCCGAACAAGTATCGGTAGACCGCGATAATTTGAATACGTTGGGGTCGACCGGCGGAACCGTGAATATTACTAGGATTCTTCGACGAAACTCGATTGCATTCTCGATTCTACGTGAAATCCTCGCGTTGCCTCGCCGCAACTACACAATGGAAACAGAGAGAACAATCGAAGACTCTTATATATATTTTTTACAAACATTGAATATCACAACTCCATAAAAGAAGAATTTTTCCTCTTCAAAAGCAACTGCAGCAATTTCTTTGGCCCGATAAAGCAGATTTCTACGTTTATTCGCGATGCTTCATACTTCAGCTTTTGAAAGTTTTCGATTTTTATCTCGGAGTGAAGTTCGTCCCCACTTGAAAATAAAAAGAGATACAATCTTGCTGCGAGAATGAGCCGAATAACAGTTAAGAGGATATCAAGTGCTCCGACAAACACAATAGACGTCTATCTCTCCTCTGTTAGCCACATATTACGAACTTGGAGTGTTTAGATTGAGGTGAACAATTATTATGGTCGCCTCTGGAGTTTTTTCTTAGGAAAAACAAGCTACAGATACGATGATCGCGGCAATTTCACCCAGACAACTGGGTTAGAATAACGAAACTCTTTATCTTGGTGTATACTCGCCACGAGAGAGCTGAAAATTACCATGTTTTCGTAGAAACAACTCGGTATTAGCAGATTTAAATTAGATCAATGTGGAAGGGAATCAAATAAGGACCTGAAATTGTTCTCAGTCGGAAGATAACTGCTACGGGTCCAGTTTAAGTGTTTACGTTGTAAGTAGGGGAGCCTTAAATTGCCCCTTCAACAAGAATCAACAAGTTTGTAGGACTTTGTGTGTACTCGGCAGAGTCTTAATGGTTCTCGTTCTTCGCCGTTGATTGGGATATGATTTCGAAGAACGGATATTATTGGCGTGTACTTTGTACGTGTATCGGCGAAGCTAATATTGCTGAATCTGCGATCGAGTATCTTGTTATCTCCGTTCCGACTCCGGAAGTTCTATCAACTCTTGTCTTATTAAATTGCATCGGGCTTCGAGATTATTAGCGGGTGCAATAAACGAACGAGCCAATATTATTGACAATTCCCGGTAGGACGATTCCTTTAAAAAAACTTTTTAAATTCGCAACCATAATGAAAATTCTGAACATCCGAAATCCGAAGTGTGCTCACGAGGCTCGCTATCTTAAAATCCGAAAGTTTGCAACATGAAGAGAGAACAATATTTCACAGTATCTAAAAACGGAAAATAAATGTTTTCACGGGACACCTTGTACATGTCCAATAAATAAGCAACGAAACTTCCGCTACCCACCCAAAAAGTCCTTGCAGCATCTCCGATGGTTAAAGGTGAATGTCCTCTTCCTTCGCCCCGGGGTTAAATCCTTCTCCAGCACGTTCTAGCTTTTCGCACGAAATTCTCGAACCGTTCGATCAAACCGCTTTTCGCCAGGTTTCTCCCCTGGCTGTTCGCGAGTTTTCCGGACGAATCTCCGCATAAAATTTCGGAGCGGCCGGAGTAAGTATATGTAAAAAGAGGTGGGGGTAACGTTCGAAGACGGAGGACTCGTTTCGTACGAGTCGTCCGGGTTGCGTGAACGATCATTTTCACGAGCGTCGGGGCCTACGTCATGCTAAAAACAGAACCAAGCAGGCTAACCTCGGTTAGGGGTGCACAGGGGGTTCCGCGAGAGTCGTTGGGGGATAAGGCGGCACACGGCTCTCGCCGCCCGCGATGGTAAACTTTGTGGGACGAGTAGCACTCCATTCCCATCGCTGGCAGCGAGCACCATAATCTGTGCGCGAGGGGTTCGCGGATGGCAGCGGTGGCAAGAGGAAACGGATAGGAGTGCGAAGAACCCGAAGAGGAGGAGAGAAAGTAGAGAAGGGCCGTCAGCCTTGGCTGCTGTGAGGTCCGTATCGATTTACCTTGTGTCGAGTTCTCCGCCGTTTCCACGTTACCCTATCTCTCTCTCTCTCTCTCTCTCTTTCTCTCTCTCCCACTCTGTGCTCGCGCGAGCATTGTCCTCCCATACTTCTCGACGAGTTAAAAGCCAAAGGCCGACTGCTGATTTTCTTCCTCTCTTTCTGTTTGCGTTCCGCTACTTGTTTTCGGCCCAACATCGTCGTCTCCACGATTCGTTGACGAGATCCACGTCTGACGTAGCTCCGCAGACTTTCGCGATGTTTCGCAGACGTTTCGTCAGTTGGTTTTCGACAAATACTGATAACGCGATAAAGAGGATTATGTCCTCTGGATGTGACAATAATCGACGATTTCTTTTTAGGCGAAACAGTGTCGGGAGAATTTTTGGTACGCGTTCCTTTCTTCGTTCACCGATTTCTCGAGGTGCAGAAATTGTCTTCCGAGTTAGGGTTGAGGTTAATCGATGTAGACCTCCACTGCCTTTAATTATATTCGCAACTAAAATTCTATACAATTCTAAAAATTCTCCAATATCTTGGAGCAAATAACACAGTGAAATGGAAGTAGATAAACTGATGGAATAATAAATTGAAAGTTCCACTTGCAGCAGTGGAAACACAATGATCGTTCGAATCAAAAGCTGTTCCATTACACGTTCCAGGTCTATAGTACTTGAATGAGTTCATACATCCGTGTATACATACAGTCGCCTCGTTTCTTCAGTTCAACACATTAAGAGATTCGCAACGCCTCGGTCTTGGATTGTCTTGTTATTACGAGATGTCAAGTGCTCTGTAAAATACAGTTGTTGAACACGTACCGGATATCTGTAGAATTCCGAGCAGTGCCAGCTGTTAACCTCCAGCTCTTCGTAACTGTTTTTATGCAAGAAGTTGTCGGTGCCGTTTTATCTTCAGTATTTGTAGTCACTTGAAAAAAAGAATACAGCCTGACGCATTCATCGTTACTGGACTGCAAGATGCCAGAACGTTTTCGAATAAAATAGAACCGAATAAACTGGCCAAATATGTTTCTGGAAAATTTAATTAACTCTCGCGCATCCATAAAAATCGAAAGAGTTTTCGTTGTCCACCTCGTACAACGAAAAAGATTTGTTGCTCTGCAATCTGCGCTCTTTACGAACTCCTGCATCGCGCTGAAATGTGCAACGTCAAGATTGCAGCTAGCCAAAAAAATGTCCGGAGCCAAGAAATTTGAAAAAGTTATAAACCAAGCCAGATCGAAAACCACGATAAAATCGGATGTGAAGCTCGACCTTCTCGAGCATAGCTGTGCAGTGAAGTTGCAGGTCGTATCATAAGCTTCATTTAGCGTCCTCCACAGGAAATGTGCATGCAAGGTTGCGCATGCATTTTTACGACGAACTCGCAGGCCTGTCTTCGTACGATAGCGATAGAATTCTTGGGATATCAGTTTCCTGCGAACGGTTGTACGGTGATAGCCGTATTTTTATCAGCTTCAGACCCACGGAAAAGGACACTGTGTGCCTTGTAATTCTACACGGGGAGTATACACATTTAAGGGCGACAGCAAAGTTTGCTTACCCACTACCGAGAAAAAAATCACTAGAGTGTTATAAATTTGATCTGACCGGACGAAATTATACATATATGAGCTTCGAATTGAATTTCGGAGCGAGTTAATTTTACTCTCAGGAGATATAAAATCGAGAATGTAAATGAAACGAGAAGAAGCCGATTACCTATTAAGAAACATCGATGCTCAATTTCCGCTGGATGGAAAGCAATATCTCGCGGAAATTCTCTGCAGCTAGTGAAGACGGATATGCTTCAAGTTATGGCCTGTTCGGTCTCGATTTAATCAGAAGAACGTCATTCTTGTTTGACTAGGTTCAGAAACTAATTTTTTTTCTACGATAAGTAGGTAAAGCGTTAAAAAGAAGATGAAAGAATGGTGCATAAATTCGTTAAAAAGTTGCCGGTCATATTGGACGGTTTTTTCCACTTTCGCACACAAAATATACAAAATTAGCACATCCGCGTCCGAGCAGTGTTCCACAAATATTTCTACAGAATGTCTTGCCTCCATGGCAAAATTAAATTCGAATTTTCGTGATGATGGCGCGATAACCCAGCCATGGCGAATCGTCGAACCGTGTCGACGAAATTCGCGAGGAATATTTTCGCCGGGTATTCAATTTACGGTCCGGGTTTGACTGGACCATATTTCAACGTAGCACGCGCGGTTTCATATAGCCTCACTATAGCCACAAACGAATTCTCGTTTCATCGCGATCGGCTGTAATGCTCGCCGGTCCTAGCGAAGGCACGTGGAAAATCGTTAATCCGATGCGCAAGTGGTACTTCCGGTTGATCTAACCGTTTGAAAGGGCCGACGGTCTCCATTGTGACCGGTGCTGCAGATGTCGTGCAGCTTTCGGTCAAAGTTCACCGGTTGATTCTTAACTTACTGCCATTACACGAATCTTTGTGCAAAATAAAAATGTGCTGCATCAGAAGATTTTGTTTTCCAGTCATCGAGACTTTTTCGTGGACCGAATATTGAACTTGGCAGTGCGAAACTTTACTGCTGCCTGATCGTATCGAATATACCTTTTATTTTCTTTCTGCGTACAGCTGCAACGAAGGGGTTCAACGAAGAAGTAGTATGAATGAAAGATTTTCAAACCTGAGTAAACTGGCGAAAGCCTGTTGAAAACCCTTTGATAGGAAAGTATGCTATGAAACGTTGAGAAACGTTATGCGCACTTTCATTGATCCTCCAATGAATGAACTAAATAATATTCAAGATGAAATATCAAAATTTTGTCTTAATCCGTGTACTTACATTTAGCAAAGCCCGATATTTGTGTACAACTTCCGGAACACGATTCCGCAATATTCCAAATGGAATGAAATTAGGACTGTCGGCGGAGCATTAAATTAGAAAACAGTCGAGGTGCTTTCACGAAAAGCGCATTAAAGCGCAATGAGGTCGTCAAACGGATAAACCAACGCGCTCGAGGAACGGCCATGGGCATTGGCAGAGTATATTAAGAGTATCGCGGCTTTACTGCCGTATAAAGCCGTCGCTATCTTAATGGATGCACTGTAATGCGTTCGGGTGATACGTCTGCAGTAGGACGGACACCAATAGGGAAAGTTGCATGAATACAAACGTAACGCGAGCCTCTTGATCCCGACGCTACTTATCCAGGATAGAAACGCAACCCCTCTAAATCTCCCCTAACCGCGCGTACGTACCTCCTTCGTCGTTTCAGGACCCGCATCTTCGCGTATTTCTTCGTCCCCCGCATGTTGCCATCCCTTATCTCCTTCACAATAGCCCTTGCTCTTTTCGAATGCTCGGGCTGGCCTTCAGCTATGCCCGAAAACATTCTCCATCCCCGAAAACGAAAGCGAAACCGTTCTGAACCATTCAAGGCTGCCAAGGTCCTGCGAAAGTCCTGCCAAGGTCCTCGCGTTGTACATTCAACTCTTCAAGATTTAATACGCGCGGAGTGCAACTTTACCATTTTTGTACAACCTTCTGGAAACGTGGAACTTCATAACTTTACTGTAATATCCCAGTGACAACGTTCATAAAATTTTAATAAAATCCCTTTGTTTCTATTGATTTTTTAACGAATCTTTCAATTTGGGTCGCATTTACTTTGAGTAGAACCTCGGAAATTAAGTGTGTCAGCTCTAAGAAAATCGTGTTCGGAGGAACAGGAAATTACGAGACCTTGAGCCAGGCTGTCGCGAAGATCGTAAGGGTTCAGGTAATTTATCGTTGCTCCCGAAACTTCATGAATGAACTATTGCACAAACTTTCCGCCCAGCAGCGGAACTTAACTCGACCAATTAAGGTATCAAGAGGATCTTCGGTTGGGCGGAGACGTTTAAGAAATCGGTGAATTAAGGCGCGATAATAATCCCATCGGGACGGAAGTGTAACACTCGTTTCGAAAATTCTCCTTGACAGAGAGAGAGAAAGAGACATACCAGGCCCAATGAAGAAGCACGCGACCCACTGCACGCTTCAAGTCCTCCCAATTGTGCCAGCGAGTTACGAATCAATTAAGTCTGCGCTTTCGAGCACTCGCTAACTTGAAGAACATTTGTCAAACAGAGTTTCGTAGCTTCCCGGAACACGAGCCGCGGTGCGGAACGTTTATCTTTGACACTAACAGTGATTCATTAGACCCGTGTCCCATGCTGGTGGGCTTCGAAATCATTCGGATAGATCACGGCATAAAAATAAACGACCCTCCCCCTTATCAGGAATTGCGCTTGGAAGAGAAGTGCACTGGATGGAAATAAATATTGAAGAAGTGTTCTGTTCGGCTTCTGTAAGGGTAGTTTTCACCCCACATAAAACGACACATTATATCAAAGAGATTTTATGGAATTGCTTCCGACCAAAGTTCCTAAAAATTTACAGACGCAGTTGTACGTCGGCAGACGGTTCGAACAAAATAGTTATATTAGGTTGTCCCAAAAGTTTCTTTCGCAATGCGTACATTTAATATTGTTACATCACACAAGTATTAGGTTAGGTTAACCCAGACCTAACCAGTTCGTTTTATTACCAATGAAAAGTTAATAAACAGATGACCACGTTGTTTGTATTGTATACTTGTGTGATGTAACAAAATTAAATGTACGCATTGCGAAAGAAACTTTTGGGTGAACCTAATACTATTACGATTGCCAGTTCAGGGTGCAGCTAATTGGACGGAAGTGTCCGCGTTTCGTGAAATTTCATTCCGACTTGATAGCAGCGCACAGTCTCGAGTAGCATTCCGCTTCGTGACACGTTCATTTTCCGCTCGGGCCTGTCTGAACGTGGTGCGCGCACTGCGAATACCGTCGCGGCACAAGGCTGTCGAGATCGTGTTCTGAAGTGGCTAACAAACGGTGAAGCACAACGATCGGTCATATCCCTTGAGACCTTTATCCATAGAACACGATGCACACGTTGCATTATTAAAGCACAGCCCCGTGTATCTCCATTCACAGTTGCCTGGCACGTTTCACCTCGTTTCTTGCGGCTGCTTTGAAGAGATTTCGTGATGCAGTCGCGCGCTTTCACGAGATTCTTCACTCGTTCTCTTTCTATAGGACGCATCGTCCGGGCTTTTCTTTTTCACATACTCGCAGCGTATCAACCGCAAAATGATTAAAAGGAGATCTCTCCGCGGGACAGTCGACTCGGCGAATGAAAAAGCCGAATGGAATTAGAGGGTTGTGTCCAATCTGCAAACGGTTAATCGATTCAATGGTCCTGAAATTACATGCTACTTCAACCCTTTGTATTTCGAAATTGTTTCTCAATTTTGTTCCCAACGATTCCCTATTATTTTAAGACGTGCCTCTAAAGACAGCTCTCCTTGTTTGGTACTAATTTATTGATTTAAGCTTCACTCATTCATAGAGTGACATTCTTTATTGTCACATTAGTATGCTTGACACTTGTGTTCAGAATTCACGAACGTTACATGTCAACAAATTGGAAAGGAAGCTGACTTCAAAGAGAAATACAATAGCTCACGAAGGTTCGTGGTCAAAACTATTTCAAACTCTCCAGAACGCCACGAAAGTGAAGACACGTGATTTATGTTATTTCATTTCGCAAACACAGAGCCGTTCTCCGGCGGAGAGGTCGGGCGACTCTGCGAAGCTTATTTTTGAAACTCGGCAACTGAAACTGCGCGCTTGCGTAAACATTCGCCGTCTATCGTGAAATATTTTGCCATTAACGACACTAAACTTTCGTACACGCTCATAACCACACTAGATTCAAGGAATCCATCATTTTGATGGCTTCTCAGTTTTTTAAAACTTCTTTATGTTTCATTATTTTTTCATGGGAGTTTCCCCAACTTATTTGTGGCATTTTTCTGATTACAATGACACTAAACACGATATAATTTGAACTGTGTTTAGTGGTTTAACTCAGGCCTGGAAAACAGTACGGATGTACTATCACCTTTCAGATAAAAATTGTCACAGAAAATTCGCTATTTTATTTCACTACGGCCTTTCAGAACATTTGCGAATTCGATTTTGCCTCTGGATCAGCATTATTCCCAGCGTGACCGAGATTAGGTTCGGGAATTAAACTTCTCGATGTTTTTTCGCATCTTCAATCCTTGTTTCTTTGGATTCCACGAATGATTGGTGGTTCCCCGACGAAATGCGCCTCGATTTTATGTCTAATGAAACGACCGATCGTCGAGAATACTCCAATAAATATTCCCGCGAGAGCACCACCGTGGCGTCGAGTGTCGTTAGCGTTGTATTGTCGATCGTAGACAGATGGGAATGACTTATTAACGATGCACAATCGATGGTCGCCACATGGATCAGAGAGAATGGGACGCGAGCATTGTCCGGAAAGAATCGGAGTGATCGTTAACAGTAAAACGCACGAACCATTTTAATGGCTCGTCTTTAAAATTCTACGGTTGCGGAACCCTTTCGTTTTCGCCTTTGTTCTTTAATGGCGGTCTTTTAAATAAAGGGTGCGTTCCTTAAACCCTCTGTATAATTTGTTCGAAGCTTGAAACATCGGTTAAAAGATTTTGTACAGAGATTTCTGATGATAAAAGAGTTGCTACAATTATTTTATCTGAATGTTTTATTTCAATTCTCCATTATACTACTTAATATTGAAGTCCGGAATTATTGTGAATTCAAACCCACAATGGAAAATTGGAAATTTCAGATGTTTGTTCACCAACTACATACAGTTAGTTGAGTTAACAAATACGTATCTACAGCTTTAACGTTATTTATTATGTATTTATTGTGTGAGTTTAACAAATATTTTGTTCGACGTTTCGATATAATATATTACATTTTGTACCATTGTCCATGCAAACATCGAGTTGAATAATATTTGCACAATGTTCCATTTCTAATTGACCACGGTGACACTGATAATAACCGTTTGTGGAATAATTATGTAACCCGTACGACAAGTAAAAATTACCTGTTACATACCGGTTGGACGATAGATAAACTAAATTCGTTTCACTGCAATGGTAACTTTTCTTTACATGAACAACACAATTCGCTTCGTCAAAAATGAGAAGTCAATTGATGTTTTCTAATCATAGTGAGATTCGTGCTATGTAGAAAATAATAAAATTGGAAAAACTAGGTTGACTGGGTAAAGGCATGCTTAACAGGCTTTGCAAATTTATGGTAATACCGTACGCAATGAATTAATTCCCCGGCGGGCTGTCCGAAAGGAAGTAAATTAGGAACGTGTGCCATGGCGTTTTTTTTTCTTTTAATCTCGTCGCTTTATTACCGTACTGTGAGGGATCCTACGGGACTACGATGAAGTAAATATTTCATAACGTTAGTCTAATTGAACTTTCAATTCAATTATAAAATTGGATAAATTAAAATTTTATAAAGGGACGATATTTTACGGGCAGTTGTTACCAACAAATTGTAATTAAATCAACGGTATTTCTATTCGAATACACTGGAAAAAGTTACAAATTCGAAATAATTGATGCGTGGCACTCGAAGCAATAAAAGATTATTTTCCACTGTCCATTTGTCATTCATGCATTTGTTATTAACAATCTATTCTTTATAAGATACTCCAATTTTTAATTTTGGCGGCCTTTTCAATATACGGGTGAATGTAGTCGGCTAAATATCTCCTTTACTTTTTATGACATAACAAACGTTTTTAATAGAATGTAAATGGTGTCACAGGGTGAATGCTTTGCAAATGTTATTTTTTTCTCAAGATCCTTTTTTCCTTGCATGTTCTAGTTGACATTAAAAGTAACCTCCGACTTCTAAAATTGAAATTAGATATGAAATATTCATTTGCATCGATATCACTGACATTAATAGCGATAAGTGAGAACCTGATAAGTGAAACGACTACTACCACAGAAAATGATTCGATTAGATTTTCTTAAAATTGGTCTGCGGAAATTGCAAATTGCATGAACATCCGCAGTCTAGTTATCATAAATTTAATGAAAACGACAAAGAAGTTTTAATGACTGTGGATGTGGAGAAAGTCGTAACGCAACGAGTTAATCATTAAAGTTGGAATAATTGGGTAAGTTCGGACATTGAAATGGCTCTTGTGGAACAGGAAGCAAAAGAGGCGATCGACTTTAAGTAGCCAACAAAAAGGTTCGAGACGTATCGGTGAATCGATCGAGACAGCGTTTCATTCTCAAGTGGAGAGCAAGCACGTAATTACCTGGACGTGTGATGATGTAAGAAACGACCGAGCAATTACGTCGATTACTTCTCGAAGGCAACCCGCCTCACGTACGACTGATTTAAAAGAATCGTTTCGAACTTCTCGATATTACCTCCCCGCATTTGCATAAGAACAGATCTTTCCAAGCTGATTTCTCGCGCGATCGAACGAGTTCTATCGTGTGCGAGGGAACGATTGTTCTTCGATCAAGAGAGCATTTTCTTCTCCCTTTTTACCCCTGCCACTTTCTTTGAACCTTCCTTAAATCGGCTACATTCTCATTTCTTTAATGATATTACGATTGCATGATTAATCTAGAGAGAATCGTTAGAAAATTGTTCCAAACGAACGAATTCTACCTAACATGATGATAACAATGTATAGTTCGACCGAGGACCACAGCAAGATACTTCAGAAGATTGTAGTCGACGTCGATTTGATCCTCGATCTTCCAGCTATCCGAGGGCATCAGTGTCTTTCGGAGGATATTGAAGTTGCCGGAACTCGCCGAGCTGATGGTTCATATCATAGCTCCTGTTTTATTGGGAATTAAAGATCGACGTCTGCGATACACTACATTTTCACACTGAAACTGAGCCGAAAGATCAACTCGAAATTTTGTATTCTGCAATCGTAAATATCACAAAACTTGTAATTTTATAAGAACGAGTCACTTTCGACTGAAGTTTCGAATACTAAAGCAGGATAAAAGATGTTACGAAACGTGTGATTCAAATTTCCCGGGCTGTAATCAATTATTTCATACAGTACTTGAGGACTAAACGGCTTGGAGGATGCTTATTGCGCCACTCTTGAAATCTATTCCTCGAAAGCAGTATACATCAAAGCAGCAATATTCCTTCTACCCTTCCAAACGACTAATAAATTCATATTACCTTTCTCGATGACACCAGCTACGAAATGTACACGATATCGTCTTGTTTTAAGCTTTTTAAAGCGTCCTTCGCCGTAGACTTCAAACAAAATCGGAGACGATTCTCCGCGAGGCTTGTTTCCGTGGAAAACCGGTTTCAAGGAGACCGCGCAAGTTTAGCTAATAAATTATCGCTTTATGGACTCGCGAGCACATATTCTGTGTTCATATACAGTCCCAGAAAGTAACAAGAAAATAGTATTCCCAATCGTAAATTATTCCTCGTGTTCGCTATTGCACGTAGCAGTTATAGTCATATTTGAAGCGACCTATAATGTGCGTGGAATGCGGCAAACTGTTAATGCGTTATGTACGTACCATATATCGAGCGTTTAACGAATTCTCTATTTTATAAATGGTTCCCCGAAAATGGGACACACCATTTCGAGCAAGTGGGCTATAAATATTACGGCTGAAGGCGACGATGAAATACGACCCGGTGGAAATGAGTGTAAAGGGGGATGGTAAACGTCATGTGAATTCCGGACTGTTTGAAACCTCAAAGACCCCTGGATAGACTTATACTGCTCGATATATCTGTTCTTTATAGCGTTCACTGTCGCGGATAGAATTTCCCTTATAATTTATTTCCACGGAGTCTGGCGAACTTGAGGTTTATTGATGTTCGGAAAACGTTCGCTGACTACGGGGATTATTAGTCAGGTACATTACACTTTCAATTAGTCGGCTATTCTGTCTATCACAGATTACCATTAAATCCAGCAATTAACATTTATTTTTGCGGGGATTTAAAGTGTGTATATTCGCGTTTCAGTTGTCCGACGATTTCCGCCATTTTCTATAAAGGAACACAGGGGAACGTTCAGTATTATAGGTCACGAGTTAAGCGTATACTGCGCAAAATCGATTTTTGGAAGCTTTTTCAAGCTTTGGCAAAGACTTCGAGTCCCTCCAACAATTCCGCAGAGATCTATCGTGGAATCTATTAAATACGCGGCTCTTTTCGCTGTAGAATTAACTTCGACCGACAATGAAAATGAAAAGCCACTAAATTACAAATAATCATCGCCACTAAACAACGATTTAGACAGCTAGCAAGCGCCAAAGATCAATATTTAACAAATTGGGATCCGAAACTGTTCAAATTGCCGGTAAATCCAGCATTAAACAATGCTATGTAATTTTGATCGTGCGCTTAATTGGCGGCTGAATCGCAATACTACAGGCGTTTAATTATCCAAAAACAAAGGGGAGAAGGGTTAGGGTACTTTGCTAGCGTAGGAACGAAAGTAATTACACGGGAGGTGCGAGGGATTCGCTGTTAGTACGTATTCTGTTCACGGTTCGATAACTGATTCGATAGTCGTGATGTTTTTACGGGGATAGCGAGTGATTCGGGTCAGGCATTTTTCTCATGGAGCTTCTTTTTCTGGTTTTGTTACAGGGTGACAGTACTGGGCGTTCTGCTGGGGATCCTCACGTGGGATCGCAGCGTCACGTGCATCCTCCTTCTCTGGGAGTACGTTGTGGGATACTTGGTGATTTTTGGCTTCTCGATGCTGGTCGAATTCTCGATCTGCTTCCTTTCCACCAGGGGAAGCATCCTGGACACTGCGGCGAGGGCACCGATGCAATACATTCTTTACATTCGACTTTGTAAGTCTCACAATTCCATGTCTCTGTCCGAAATTCTGTTCCTTCCGATTCCTATGCAAATTGTTTATTTATTGAACGCAGTCATTGCCAGTTTCTGAACAGTTCTTCTTCAAAACCTAACTTCTAATTTCTTCTTCAAAATAAAAACTTTCTATCCGAATTGCAACTGGGGCTGAAATAATAATTTAATCTCTTTCTTAATCTGTTCGACAGATCGAAAATAATATAACAGTAGCTTCACATTCGTCTAATGTTTTTACCGTTTTAAATTACATCTGCTCGTTTCTGTCATAAATGCATAAAATCCGCAGTCTAGTGATCTTCTTGTGAATAAACACGATTTTACAAATATAAAGCATTCAATTCACATAGAAAAAACGTTTCGAACAATTTCTCGTGCTCAACAGCTGTAAGCTTACACCGCAAGCCGAAAGTTTGGAATCGCCCGGTGAATTGATGGAAATAGAGTTATGCTTGTTAAGTCAACAAACTTGGGCAACCGCGAACAGTCTAACCAAGAGACTCTGTGGTTGTTTCTAAAAATAATTAGCGTTGAATCAATAGGAGTTTGGTCACGCGACAGAATTTTGTAGGGAATCGGTACCAAAACTTTCGGTCGTTAATGTTCGTTCAAGGTGAGTTTGCCTGTTGTGCAACTCCGCCGACAATTGCCTACGTAAACGTTAATAATTATCACACTTTACGTGTTCGTGTGTTGGCACGTTTGCTTATCCTTCGTCTTTTTCACATGCTAACCTGTTAAAATAAAAATGATCTAAGTTTGAGAAATGTCTTGATTTTCGAATTAAAATTGCTCCAAGTCCAAGTATATTAATATTTAATGCATGCACGACAGTCTAGACACCGAGATGGAATAGTAAAACTAATATCGAGCAAATGGCTGATGAGAACAATGAAATAAACCGCAAAATGAGGGCTCGAGGTTACGTGGACAGCAGAAGCGAGAAACGGGGGCGTGTTGCCAGGATCGATCAGATTTTTATCAGTTCCCCCTATAGACAGAAAATCGAGCGCCGTCAATCTCAGAACCTTCGCCCGTCCTTTCGTGGTTATCCGATATATTTATGATATCGAAACCGGAGGGCTAGTCGGCACAAAAGGGAAGTTGGCGTTGGAAATAGGTGTCGTGACGTGTTGCAGTGCTGGGAAAGTTCGTTACTTAACACAGATCTGTAGTATGTGCATTACTGCACGTTGTCACGACAATGTTCGGCAAAACATCTCTTGACTATACCATTGTGTAAACTAAAAAGCCGAGACTGCTGTTCAACACGCCAGTTAATATTTTTAATACTGCCTGGTAATTCATTGTTGAAGTTACAGAGGATCTACGATTTATTTGAAAACAATTTAAACCACAAATTTGTTGAAATGCCGTCGTTTAAATTAACACCTCGAAAGTTAAGCATGCCAATTAATGCTGAATTTGTAATTATCGGAAATACAGAAAATCTACGCAAGCATGAATAAAGAGAATATGGTATCAGGAATTATTTATTTCGAACAATTTACACGATGTTGCTAGGATAACGAAAATAGAGTGTTTCAAAGTGTGGAGATTTATATTCGTCGCAGCTACGTAATCAAGAAACGCTGCACTGCAGTCTTGCTGCACTCGTTGCAGCAGCTGACTATTTTTCTTTGATCCGAAATTCCTTTAAAAACCCTCTATCTTTGTACATTCGACGAACACGCATGCAAAGTGGCCTACAGTAAAACACAATAACCCCGGCTCGATTGTCGCCTTCAAACAATTGATATTTTTCTAGAATAAAAGCTCTCAAATTACGTTTCACCCGGTCCAATCTAAACGGTTTTTTCTGTCGCGCGTTTGGACGCACAAGTTAATAGACGGTCGCCAAATGTGCGAAATTTCACACACAGAAGGTGGAAGAGATTGTCAGTGTATTTTATATATTCTATTATTTTCGTTTCACACTTTTGAAAATATAAAACGAAAAGATTAAAATGAATTACAATGAAACAGCTATCCAATTATAAGACAATCACAGGCTCAAATTTTCAATGGTGATATGTATGCAGGAGGGTTAAAATTCAACAGAATCTCAGAGACAGCAAATCATCGTTCGAGGATCGCACATTTTAAATTTAGCAGGTCTACGGAAATTTTTGCGTGTCCTATGATTGCAGCAGCTCCGCGCTAGTCTAATGAGTATTATTATGTGACTCTCTTTGACGATTACGTGGGTAATCAAAGATTACGACGGCCATCAAAGATACTTTCGGGAACGTCAATAATCACGTCGGGGGGAATCAAAACTGATTCGTAGGCGTGCGGTGTGGGGTTCGTTAGCGAAAGCTTCGTTGGTGGCGACGGGAGGCCACTTCTTTCCCTTTCGACCCTTCCAATCTTCGCAAGGCAATGGGGGGAATATTAATAAGGGCTGATCCTTTAGACGTAAGTCCTCGCTGATAATAAACCGAGGGTAAAAAATTTCGGACCGCGAGGGTTGGCGATCATTCGCTCCTGGAGACCGGGAAATTCGCTGCCGAAAATATTTATTGCACGCAAATTCGATTATAGAGGATGCTGTATTCTTCGTTTAATTGTTCTGAGACTTGAGACTGAGAAGGTTTCAATTTCCAGCTAGTTACGTTTAAAATAGTTGTAGTGACGAGTGAATGAAGAATGAAAATGATTAAGAACGTGTTAAAGAAAATGTGTTTACGCAATCATATTGCATAATTTTGTCATTGTATTATAGCGTAAAAGCGAAAAAGGCTTTTACGTCAAGCAAAATCGATGAATTCGCGTACGGTGTTAGAAGGCAATCAATTTCGCTCGATAAAAATGTACAGCCCTAGACCGTTTGAATGGTAGTTCTGAAACAAATAATAAATTCAATTACCAACTTAGAGAGGGTGTGAAAAAAAAATTTCAAGGTTTCAGTTCTTTGATGGCGGAGGCCATCAAGCTCCAGCGAATTAATTTACAAGAAGTACGTTCAAAATATCTTTTAAAAGATTGATGGTTCTAAGCTTGAAGACTACAATACTAACCAACGAAAATAAAAAAGCACTTAGCCCATAATTTTTCTAAATA
Source organism: Lasioglossum marginatum (assembly GCA_028455795.1). Taxonomy (NCBI): domain Eukaryota; kingdom Metazoa; phylum Arthropoda; class Insecta; order Hymenoptera; family Halictidae; genus Lasioglossum; species Lasioglossum marginatum. The sequence continues at coordinate 3,168,331 of CM052258.1, read as the reverse complement.
TTACACGTTCCCATCTTTCAGTTTAGATTTGCCAGTTTTACATTATCAGTAGACTGCGGATTTTTATGCAAAATAAAAATTGTCTGCATCGATTGCAAGAAATAGAAACTAAATTGAATGTTATTTCCTCCCTTAACGATTTTAATTGACGAGGAATCATATGTATCGGCATCTTCAATTTTTTAAATTTTACGATAATTTTGTATTTCATCTATTCAATTTTGCTATAAATGCATAAAGATCCGCAGTCTAATTATCAGTGCTGCACTATATTTAATCGTCGCACCATTGTGTACACTATAATCAATAGACCAGGAGAATTAATTTCGGTCGACGACTAGATTACGTAATGGAACCGATGGTTAGGATTAGGCTTCATGTCCTGATCCGTCCAATACGTTAAGCCAGCCCCGAATTAGTTCCCTCGTTGCTTTCGCCACGCCCCCTGATTAAAAATTGTTCGTAGAATAGGAATCGGATATTGTCGAAGATATCGGAGGTCGTGGTCGTCTTGGCCGTGGACCACACGGCGAGCCGAACAATGCATAAATCGATCGTGAGGAAGAATTGTTGAATTTCACTCCGAATAATCCAGCCAGCGTACAGACTGTTGGAAATCCACGGAGCCACGTAGCCGTGAAAGCCCATAGATTGAAGCTTACTGACCAGAATAGAGTGATTTGCCGACGGTAAAAGCCTTTTCGAAGCCTGTGTAAATGGCATCGACTGGTTCCTCGCGTTCTAAAACAATGGGAATAAAATACTGGGAGAATGTGGACCCTGTAAACATAGATTAGATATAGATCCGCGGGCACGGATGTCGATCAACTATCCTTTCAATCGATGTAGTCGCTCGATTCCGTCGATTTCTTACAAATATTTAAAATGGAAAGACAACCCATCGAATTTTAATCCTAAACAGTTACCGCATTAACAAAGTCCGTCGTTAACAATGATACAGCGTAAATTCTCATAGTTGAAACAACATCCCCAATCCTAGTTAAACCTCCTCCCTGTTCAACGCCAAATAATTAGACTTACACGGTCAGCTTTTCAACAACCGATAATCAAATTATGAAATGTGGAGCAACAGCATATTCCAGAAACTTTCCTGCGTTAACAAGGGATATTTTTCCCTTCGCGTCAGGATAATAAATATTCCCGCTGACACAATAAACGCCTCCCGCATCGTAAACGCACAATAGCGCCGGGCAATTATTTTCTGTTTTTACGGTTCGAAGGCAACCAGAAACCTACAATTAACATTCGCCGAGGATCAGTCTGTGAGCGATAGCGTCGAGATCTCCCGGCTGTTTCGCAAGGCAAGAAATTCTCTTCCAGTTGCTTATTACTTCGTGCGATGAAGAAAAGAATTGATCTACTTTTTTAATTTACCGTGCTATCCAATTCAGGCAGAGGAACGTCTTCAGCTTTTTGCCTGTTCCCTTTCTCTGCGGGAAGACGGGCGTGAGATTTTCTGTCCTTCTGGTCATTAAGGCGGTAGACTCGATTCTAGAATTGCAAGTTTATACATTTACACAATTTTCAAATTAAAATAGATCCGAGTGCAAAGGGTTAAGATCATCGAAGAAAAAAGAAATGAGAGTTGTCAGACGCGTTCGTAATCCGCTGATAAATTGTTTCGTTTTATACGACATCGTACACATTAAAGTGGTCGCAATATGCCAGCGCATCATGTACCGGGTATTTCGTCGAAGGAATGGCTTCCAACCGTCTGTTCCTTCGAAAGACACATACATCGTAGCGTATTAACGGTTCTGGAACCGGTCCAACACCGGTCCGCTGTTCCACCGGGACCCGGGGAATTCTGTAGCACACCAACGAAGAATTTCATGGAAATTCCGATCACGTACAGCTGATTGGTTGGATGCGTACGAAGTGCCAGGCCACCGACGTTGCACCTCGTACACTTGGATCTTTTGTTCGCCACGACTCCGATCGTCTGATTTCCACAGACGCCGACTATGAGCTTCTGTTCAAACGGAAATGCCGGGAACGTACGCGCGAGAACTTTCTGCTGTCCCATGCAAAATAAAATTGTATCCTGAACAAATGAACAACAAGAACCGACAGATTCGAGAGAGGTCCAGGATGAAAGACATCGCAGATCAATTCCAGGAATTTTGCTCATGTTCCACAACGTTTGAATAAATAAAAATCCGTCATCCTTGATATTCAGTCGATCTCCTTAATTAGACCCTCGCCAGTTTGAAAGAAGTTCCAGAACTTATCCGCGACGTTCGAAAGTTTGTTTTAAGCTCTCCGGGCTCAAACGTTCCGGCTCGGGCTTTTAAGTTAAAGGGTTCAACTAGTTTCGAAGAGCGGAGAGCTTGAATTTTTCACGTCCGGGAAGTACGATTTTCCGAAGGCGGACATCGTACGACGGAGAATTCAATTTTTATCTTTAGGATGATCTGAGAGTGGCTACGAGACGAGATCCCTGCATTTTGCATATCTTAGCTTCTCGCATCCGAAATGTCCGATTTTAGAGTGCAAACCTTCTCGCTGATGAAGACGCGCGAACGGGTCGCATTAGCGTAACGAACAATTAATGAGTCACCTCGGGACACTAAAAAGAGGGAAAGGAGGTGGAACGACGCGACTTCCCATTTCTTAATGGCCAGTAGGACAGAGAATTTCACGCCCGTCTTCCCGCAGGCGCAGAGAAAGGGAACCGGCAAAAAGTCGACGCTTCTCTATCTGGAAGTTAGACAGCTCGGTAAATTAAAAAAGTAGATCAATTCTTTTCTTCATCGCACGATGTAATAGGCAAAAGAATTTCTTGCCCTGCGAAACAGCCGGGAGAACCTCAGCGAATTTAAGGGGGTAGACTCGTTTTTCCAGGATTGCTAGGGTGCGGGATGCGCCTTCTCATTTCTCGATAATACAAAGGTAGGGTTTTGCAGTAATGAAAAGCGCTAGATAAAAAATCAATCCGCAATCGCTCTGAAAAAGTCCTGTTTTTACATTTACGAGGCGTAATTATTCGGCATCATGTAGCTGTCGCAGCTTTATGCTTCCGAATAATGCAAATTATGCGGCCTAGATTGATCTTTTATTTAGCCCTTTTGATTACTGAAAAACCCCAACTTTGCATTATCGAGAAATGAAAAGACTCGTACTCTTGCAATCCTGGAAAAACGAGAGTCTACCCCCTTACTCTAGCGACTCTGCCTATACCTTAACTGCAAAGGTGTTTGTACAGAAGGTCTTCGTACATCTTGACACACTGCCAGGCCTACAATCTCGTCGTTTCTCTCAAATGCTCCACCTTCCAGTACACGTAAAACCCTCGTCAGGATAGGACCATGAAATCATTGATCTCCGTTCATCCCGTTAAAGTAAGCGACTAAAGTACTCTCGGAATGATTTCGTGTTTCGCAGCGGCGTTGATAGGTAATTAGGTCAAACCTATTTACCGCGACTCAGTCAGCATCAAAAGCAACCACGGAGCGTGTCAGACGGCTTTGTGACGAAACTATCTCCAGCACGGCTAGCCACGAAGAAAATACTGTCGATACGTTCAATCGTTATCCGCCATGATGACGCAACGGCATTTGCGTTGACGCGGTTACCTTTCAGCGAAGAAATGTCAACCATCCGTGACAAAAAAAAAAGAAGAACATCCACGCTTGTCGTCGATTCTGCAAAGCTTTCGACCTAAATATTCTCCAAGCCTTTCGTCAGTCGATAAAGATTTCCTGAAATGCTATTAACGCGCAGGATGTTCAAACTACAAGGATGTTCAAATTGAAATAGTCTATTTTCACTTGGGAGCAAGAAGGCTTGGAAAGATTTCAATTCCGTTCAGGAATGTGTAGTCTTGGCCAGACTTTCTCCTTTCTCGCGAGGGGTATGAAGGCAGGTTGAAAATGTAATAATGTTTATCCGGTCACGCGAAGATAGCTGACGATTTTTTCTTTCTTTTTACGCCCTCGAATACTAGGAAAAACGTGCGGGAACTGTTGAACCACCGATGTATTTACAGCGGGCCACTTCAGTTTGTATTTATTTGCTTTTACCAAACACGAATCGAAGCCGAGTGTTTTCGCGCGATTCCTCTTGCTTTAGATATAGAACGACCATCGAAGGGTTATAAAATGTTCAAATCGCTTTACGAGGACATCTTTTTTTAAAGCTGAGCTTTCACAAAGATCTTTTGAGGTCTGTTGCCCTTACAACAAGTAATCAGGAAAGTGGAAGATGTAAAGTGTTCTAGGTGGTTGTATAATTCCGTGGAAGAAAGCTGAAACTGCACTTCTCTAATTGCATTCCTCGGCGGTATCATCAGGTTGATCAACAAGTTTCCAGAGAATCCCGCAGCATTTTATTTTTTAAATATATTAGAAGAAAATATTTCCATATTCCACTAAATGCACATTTACAATTCTCGTAGATAAAAGAGGCTGTGTTAAAATACAGAATATCTTACACTATTTTATAAGAAGCGGAACTGTTCAGAAATTGATTTCTTCGAGCAAACTTTTTGTGGTTCACATTGTCCTGTCAACAGCATAATGTCTACATTATAAAACCAGACCCCAAAGAACCGTTCGCAACAGCTTCCGGCAAACTTTTATAATGCAACAAGTTGCGAAGTAAATGATGCCTGAAACAATGGTTAAATGTTAAATTCGAAAGTTGCGAATATCGATACTCGCTAAGCTTCTCTACAGGATGTTCATCGAAATCGCGAGGCGACTTTTAAACGAGTATAATCCTTCAAAAATTAATTAAATGTCATAAGTAAATGTTTTCCGAGCCGAGACTTTGTTCTCATGGAAAAAAGAAAACGAATTGTACTTCGACTGATCTATTCCTGTGAAAAGTGGGTTGGTTTTACGAATCACCCCGGTACAAGCGTCTTGAAACTCGAAATTGCGTGTCTGTCTGTACGAGTTCTGTGAAACTTTATTTCAGTTCTGTTGCTGGTGGAAACGGGATGGCTGTGCGCAGGTGTGACGTGGCTAACACACTACTACCAGACCTGTCCGGTCGACCAAGTCAGGGAAGTAATGTTAGGTAAGTGAGAACTTTTCACGAAACACTCGAAACCCGTTCACCAGAGCAGCGTTTTTCCTCTCGCAGTGCGGCGGCATTAAACGGAAACGATTTTCACGGGCAAGAAATTCTTTACGACTCTAATTATGCCTCCGCGAAACTTTTCTCGATACGCGAAACTGCACCTGCAAATCGTACTTTCTCAATGTCGGTCCTGAGACGTCTAATGGATGTTCGCTAATCGACCCACAGGCTTTAAGCTGCTGAACAAAATTTTTCCCTAACGTCCATCTCTGGAAAATCGTGTGAAGAAACTAACAGAAACATTCTATAATTCGGTGCGTTCTTCTTTGTTTCTTATAAGTAGACTGCGTTCTTCAAAATGTTGGAAAAAGGCTAGAATATAAAATTCGATAGAATTTTGTATAATTTTCATTTGTTTTGGATGTACTGTTGCCATTGTAAATATGATTTTATTTCATACCACTTTCTATGTATACATGTACAACTTCATTCTTATAAATAAACAGCGGATTTCTATGCAAAATTAAAATTTTCCACCTGATTTCCAACAAACCGGAGTGACATAGAAATTTATTTTCTTTCTTAATATGTTCAATTGGTTGAAAATACTAGAAAAGTATTTTTAAATTCGTCTATTACACCTACTCATTCTGGCCATAAATGCATAAAATCCGCTGTCTACTTATAAATAACGATTATTTATATTAATGATGAAGGAACCGGTCATTGATCGCGGTTCGGTGTTAAATTCGTGAGAAGTCGCATATAAAATCGGATTGCGGTGATAAAGCATTTGATGTGACGGGAATCCTGGGAAACGAGAAATAGCTTTATTCCAATCGGAAAGATTCGATTACAGTATAAACTTTACGCACAACAGGTTTAGTGGTATCGAATTGGTGTGTGTTGGCGTTCGTGTCGGTGACCGTATGGTGCACGTATGACGCCGCGGGTAGATCGTGGGTGAAAATGAAGAAATATCAGCGCAGCATGAGAGAGGCGGAATCAAGAAGCGGCAAATTGCATTACAACCGAAGCGGCAGCAGAAAGAGAAACTGGCGGCAAAGGTAACGGCTCGGGAATCCTTCTTTTGCTCTCGTCGTCTGACTTATTGCCATCCACTTCTACTGGTTGATACTTTCCCTCTTTATTTATTACCATATTCCCTTTGAATCGGAACCACGACTGTTCCTTCTGCTCCCTATGTTATAACTAGACTGCGGATTTTATGCATTTATGATAAAAATGGGCAGGTCTAATTGTTGACAGTAAAATAATTTCAAGAATTTAAATGTACTACTATATTATTTTCAACCTGTTAAACATATTCAGCTTGCTAACAGCTTGTTGCGATTCAGGTAGAAAGTTTTTACTTTGCATAAAGATCCGCAGTCTAGTTATAACAATTTGGAAATCTCTGGCAATTTCTCTTTTATAAATTCTGGCCAATTGTATTTTCTATTAATTTAATCCACATCCGCAAAGACCTCTAAACATTATTCCAATAGTGTCTCTAATTACCGTTCTCCTTTGATTATAATTGATAAGAACAACGCGCACGGAAAGCTAAATTCCATCCGACCCAAATTCCCTCGAATTTCCTCCTCTGAAACATATTTGCATGGATCCCTGCAGTCAGTTGCATCGCCAGTGAAAACAATGCAAGTTTCGTTGCAGGAAGGTGATACGTGCATACCAGGACAGTTGGGACAACAGGTGCAGAATGCTGTTCTGCTGCATGGGTAATTCGGACAGAAGTCGAGTAAGTGAGCACCTGGATGTGCAAAACTGCGTTGTACTTGTCAATTGTGTGGTTGTAAGGAAAAACGTCGCATGTCGCAATCTCGAAAAATTTGAGTTTATGCATTAATTGAGCTTTAAATAGGATTTACGTATTTACCAGAAAACGAGTCGTGAAAACAAATTCGAAAGGTTCAGAAAATAATGCAATTTAGCCAATGTCCTATGTCAAAGAATTAGTAATCAAAACTCTAACCCTCATCCGCCCCTCGTGGCAATTTGACACAGTTTTCCCGAAATAAGTTATATTGTTCTGTTATTTGTAGGTAAGTTTGGCCGGAACTTCGTGGCTTTCATTTTTTTAATGAAAATCCTAAGATGTAAATGTTAACTCATCAATTTGAATAAAAAACATCGAAAAACAACTGTTTACCTTGTTATTTTATCGACTTTTTATCACTGTGTCAGTTTGACGCCGAGGGGCAGATTCAGTTCGTGAAATGAGGGACGGATGAGGGTTAAACGGCAGTATCTCGAAGGTGAAAGTATGCGACATGCGGCGTTCTTCCTTACAATCACAGAATTGTGTGTTTAGTCGAAAATCGAAGAAAGTTTTCACACAAAATTGCTGTGTCGCAGAACTCGTTCGCGGACATCGCTAGGTTGCTGAGCGATTTCTTCCGGGACCTGGACGTGGTTCCATCGGACGTTGTTGCCGGGCTGGTATTGCTGAGGAAGTTCCAGAAGATCGAGCGCGAATTGATCGTGAAGCAGCGGAAAAATGACACCTACGAGTTTTTGTCCGGCGTGCCGGTCACGCCCCGCACTAAATTCTTGTCCTTGACCGAGGACGGTGATCTGGGCCACTTTCAATCCGCCATTCACTACATGCACTTCGCTCTCGCTGCTTATGGCTGGCCCATGTTCCTCGTTAGTCACTCGTCCGGCATCTGTCAGCTGTGCGCAAGGTAACTTAACCGCCACACATGCACACAGGTGTGTTGTCAACGCGGTTACGCGGCCCCATTGATTTTCAATAGGGTTCCGAACACCGAAACGATCGACTCGCGGCCATTTAATTACAACCATTATTACTTCCGGCGCATGTCGACCAGCAGATCCTGGCCTCGTTTTTGAAAGAAGCTTGATTAATCGCTCTCCTACTCGAACGCCCCTGCATTAGCGCGATTTTGCTTTATTGCTTCCATTGTCTTCCATAATTATCCATCGGTCGCTAGCACTCCCTTGTTGCATTACATCCCCAATCTAGTGATTATTATTTTAAAAAATTATTAAGCTTCTCTCGAATCAGGTAATTATTACTTGGAATATTATTTGGCCCCTTTCAATCACGAATTCATTTTCTTGACGTCCCGGGATTGTTGGTGTATTTATTGCGCGAAAACATCGATCAGTTTATTATACGCATACACATCGGCATTTGGTCTGTGATTAACAAGAGTGGTTCTGGGTTAGATTTAATAACAATGTGATTCCCATCGTTTAACGTGACTCTTTGTGGCGGAATATTAATTTTCAGAAAGCATATACATTCTGTAAAATATTTTGATTATTCCACTTTCAGGCCGAAAAGTAAGCACAGTAAATTTCATTTATTTTCTATTCTCTAATACACGTATCTTTTAAAAATTGCTAATCGCGACACAATTTTGCCCTCGACAATTCTATGCAAATGAGTACTATAGAGCATCGTTAAGCCAATGAAAAATTACTCTGCGGCACCGGCTATAGTTCATCGCAAGTAGAAACAGTGAGTCATGGCCAGACACATTAGTCAGACGTATTCAGATGCACGCGTGCCCGATAAATTTTCGTGTTCGATTTGGTCGGACACGAAACTCCGCGTCATATCATTTTTTGTACATTATTGTTACGATTATGCACGTAACATTGTCTTCTTCTCAGTTTTATTATGTAAGTGCTGCGTCCAATATGATACTTGAAATTCTACACGAAATTAATACATGAAATTAATAGATGCAGTTCTACGTGAAATTTGGTACATGAAATTTTACATGCAATTAATACATTCGACATTAATATACAAAATTAATTGATTGAATTCACAACGTCGTGCAATTATACATGAATGTACATGGAAGACAGCCAGAAGAAATATTAAAAGAATTAAACAGTACAATTATATAATTTCCAACCTGTTCAATTTCTATTTCACTCGAGTTTGTTGTAATTCGCGTGGAAAATTTGTATTTTGCATCAACATCCGCAGTCTAATAGTTAGATTGAGAAAATTTCGCTATCGATCGAGATGAATTCTGAACAGGTAGTGTCTCCCGTTGCCTCTGTGCCTTGTTCAAAGCCACGGACAGTGTCGAATCCGTGATTCGAAGACGGATGTTCGAGATGCTCGAAATGATTGGTGCGAGCGGATGTATTTCCCGGGGCGAGGGATTGTTCGCGTGATAACAGCGCCGGAATCTTGTCCCGTAGAATACGATGCAGCTGTTTCCCCTGTGGTGGTCACCAGGACGATGCAACCGTGGTGGAGGACAATTGTTGCCAGTGCAATTACGCCGCTCTACGAAAGATGGTCGACGTCGCCGAGGTGGAGGTCATTTACGCGACTTTTCACGTCGACGTCGGCGAGACGCCGTTCTTCGTCGCGCTTGATTACACCAGGAAAAAGGTTTGTCCCCTATCGATTCGCATGCACTATCCCTGAGCAGCAAACCGGAAGTGCATCCAGGCCGGAACGCATCCTACGACCCTCCCCCGCAATCGCGTTCGATCGGCCTCGATCGAAAACAGCGGATTATGCTCATCGTCGTTGGCCGTTCCGACAGTTTAATTGGAAATCAAATCGATCTCGTTAAGCTCTGTCATGAATTTTTCATTTAATATTAGGTCGTTGCATACGAAATGTCCGACTTTTAACAGTAACGTTAATTAACCGCGACTGTTTCTTATTGATCAAAGAATCACACGTTTCTTGATTGTATTCTGGTAGAAACTGAATTTTTTGATCACTCGCAGGCTTCATTTACAAGATTGTCATCTCTATTTTATACTTCTTTTTACTATCAACGAATAGTGCGTTGATTAGTAGACTGGAGCCACATAAACCACAAAAACATTTATTCTTACTTTAACCATTTTAACAAGCTGACAAAAATAGTACTCTTAAATCATAACCTTTCTACTGTTCTAAATTGCACCCGCTCATTTTCGCCATAAACTTTGTACCTCAAAGTGACGTACAATGAAATCGGACATTTCATATGCAACAACCTAATATGTACTTATCGTGATTCAGCTCGCATCATATGCAGCTCGGTCTCCGCGATTGCTCAATTATAAAGCGCGAGAGGACCGCTGCTAATTAATTGCTGTCCAGTTCGCGGTGGATATCCAACTACGTAATTTTTTAAGAACTGCACCGCTGCTTTTCTAACTTTGCTCACGTTTTCCGGGATTCGTTTAGTCATTGGCATAGTGGTTCGCGACTCCGTTGCGATTTTGGACGGTGCTCATTAAAGTTGCTTTGCCGTTCATAGTTGAACTGCGAAACTTTTCGGAGGTGCAGACACGGTATCAAATATGAAATAACAGAGGCGGTGCTCTCGTCCGGCCTTTTCAATATTTTAACACGTCCAGTTTTTAATAGACACCACTAAAAATAAAATGACGGTTTAGAAAATTCAGTCTGCTAATGATTCAATGCAAACCTCTGTTTTAATATTCTATAGAGGAAAGCTTCGAAATTAATTTTCAAAGTGAAAAATGCTGGTTACTGAAACACAGAATATATGTTAAATAATTCTGTCGATAATTGCGGTATTTTTTAATCTAGATGATTAGAAGTAACGAATGTGCGCTCATTAGCGCCGATTACGTGTGCTCCGTGTGACACTGACTTCGTCTTCTCGTGGAACGAGAACTAGTTTATCGAGTTTAAAAAGAAATTTACTTCGACTGCAGAGAACTTAAAGAGTTAGATTAAACTTCACCGGAGTTCCAAAGAGTTCGACCGAACGAAATAATGTCCCGAACATCTGTAGATACTACAAAAACATAAAGTACGCAGTATAGCTGCGACCTATCAAGTAACTAACGAAGTTAAGAGAATATCCCCGATCAAAGTGTTTAATGTTCCCGGGAAACTTAATTATTGCTGAAAACTGGACGATAACGAATTAAATTAGACGATGGGATACGCTTCGAAGTGCGTAAATATTGTAGGATAGAGCTGAAGATATTGCAGTTTAATTGTTCATTTGAATTTCAAATCTACAGAAGTAGGTCGTACGAATTTCTATTTAATCTATTAAGATCTGCAACCTAACTACCGCCATTTTTGTGCCGATGAAACGAAGCGTCACGTCCTGGAGTAATTGCTAGATCGTAGATATTTGTGGATTTATAGTTCATAAAAGTTCTCGCAGGGCAGTGAAATGCAAATTTTAATAAAACTTTAGTGCTATTTTACGAGACGTTCCATTTGCCAAACCTGTCACCCTAGGAATAAAATTTCAATTGCGTTGTCTGAAACCTTAGTAATGTATGACCTATCGCGAAATTCTCCATCACGTTCGCGTATATTTGTTTTAAAGATCGAGAGAACGCGAACGGATGTTGATAGAAAAATGATTTACTTGGAAAAATCGAGGCAGTGTACATATTTTGTTTGAGTGCCGGATGGAGAAATCTGCAACGAAAGCTGGTGAAATTTTAACGATGGACCACATCAGGGAAAATCGATATCGCAAATGATGATGTTATTCGAGACAAATTGGACGCAGAGCTACGCTGAATGCGTGTACCAGAACAATGGACATTACGCTGAAAACTAATTAATATGTAGCTTTATGTGAATCGATCTCTCCCGAACAAGACCGAAATTCGCGTCATAACAAATGAAATATTCTATTAATAAATGCCAGAGGAATATTTTCGACTGAATACCGCGATAAAAATTCGAAAGAAAAGTGATTAGTAGACTGCGGATCTTTTATGCAAAATAAAAATGTTCTGCATTGATTGTGAGAAGCAGGAAAATTGATATTATCCCTTAACGACTTTGTTACACTAAAAGCGACATTACAACATTCTTGAATTTGAAAATCTTTTACTGTTTCATATTTCGCCCAACCAATTTCTTCATAAATGCATAAAGATCCGCAGTATGTACGATCGACCGGCGCGCAGCTTTCGTTTAAAACTGATTTCCGAATGACAGGCAATTCCCGAAGAAAAAGGTGGTAACATTTCGAACCGCGACAGTTGGATTCGTTCGACGGAACAGTTTTTCGTCGGAGTCAGATTACGAAAGTTTCGCGTGTGCAGCTGCGCGCATAAAGTGATCTTAACGAGCGTGGTTCTCCTGCGATCATTAAAGCCGCTCGCCCGCGAGAATCAGCCCGCTTAATAACGCACTCGTAACGATCGCTTTCATCCCGCCCCCGGAGCCGGAATGTTTAATTACCAATCTCGTGTTCCCTCCGGTCTCTTTTTCCTGTTTTCCAGGTTGTCGTGAGCATACGGGGCACACTTAGCATGAAGGACGTGCTAACGGACTTGAACGCCGAGGGTGAAGTGTTACCATTGTCACCGCCGAGGGAGGACTGGCTCGGGCACAAGGGGATGGTCCAAGCCGCCGAATATATCCGTAAAAAGCTGCTCGAGGAAGAAATTATATCCCGTGCTTTGGCCAAGGTATCGTTTCTCTTCTCGGCCGTTTTAAATGCAAATCGCGACCTGCGCCCGTTGACTCGTTAAACGGAATAATTACGCTTAGGGGACCCTTGCCAAATATCGCTTAAGAAATGTCGGATCCTCTGGGAAATTTTCTCTGTGCTTTTCTATGCATTTATCACAATAATCAGTAGATCAACATTTAGAGAATTTAAACATATTGCACTGCTTCCGAAAATATTGGGACACAATATAATTTTGGATTCAATTATAAACTGAGTTGAATTATGTTAAATTATACATTCTTTAAAAAACGGCTTGTACCTTATTAATTTAATTGCGTTATTATGTCACAAAAATGTTGGGTCACTTTATTGGTTCCAGTTATATCCATTCAAAATACACAGCTCAGAATCCAAAATTATATTGTGTTCCATTATTTTGGAGACCGACTGTGTACGTAGCTCCTATATCTTGTAGTTAATGCAGACGAATTTTTTTGATAACGTTTTCTCTATTACTCGTGACCCGTTCGGTCTGAGAAACAGATATGGCCAGGAAAATGAAACGGTGTTCTCTCTCCCCCGGGCGAGATTGTGTTCGAAAAACTTCCCCTACATCATCTCATAAAGTAGATGCTAAGTTTATCGTGTGGATTCCCGAGCTGTTTCATATTTACGACTGTTAGCGTGCTCGCGTAAGATGCCCTACATACAGGACACACTACAGAGGATGTTTATCGACTCGAGAAGCTTTATCGACCTTCGAAACGCCTGCCGCTAGCATTCACGGTTGCGGAAATGGTCGGTTTACTTGACACGAAATGCCCCCTAAATTCTTATTCTCTGCTGTCCGTTAATTGACCCGGGTTTTACGCTTTTTCCTTTGCGCGGAGTGGCTGCGAAGGTATTCGACGTTTTAGGGGATCCGTATAAGAGTTCAATCTTCCAGTCTATGGTGGATTCAGCATCGGACAAAATCGCCCGATGTTGCTAGAGATGTTTCAACTTGTAAAATATTGACAATGTTCAAAAATCGGAAATTTAGTGTCAACATTTTTTGAGTAACTGTAGAGTTAATTGTGTCTCACTTGATGAAGATGAAATGGAAGAAGTAATTTGTGCTGATTGATATTTTTATGAAACTTTTTTTAGAGTTGGCGTTGACAGAAACTCGTTTTCTCTTGCGAGAGTTTTGTTGCATCAAAATCGCTCGGGAATGGAAATTACGGTTTATCATAATCCACGAAGCTTCTTTCTTGTCAAAGTCCACAAATGAGCGGGACCAACTTGCGAGCAAACGTTTGCTCACTTTGATCGCTCTAACTTGTTCACTAATGTCTCAATTCCTCGCTGTTGACGCGACGAGTTTACTGCCAGCAAGATTATGAATAGCTAAAGTGTGATTCCAAACAGAGAACACCGTATTTATACTTATTTATATGCACAGCCTTTTGATTGCATATTCCTCGGAGGTATATTTATAAAGCTGAAGAGATAAAGTGTGCATACAACGTCTTTGTTATTTAAAAAATCGATCTTATTGTAAAGCAGTTTAAAATTACGGTGGAAAAATGCTCAAAGAAAGAATATTTCCATCTGGAGGGAAACGTAATACAAATTCAAGCATAATTACTAAAGCAAACTCCACTCTAGAGTTCAACCATCCACTTTATTCACTGTATTTTCCATTATTATTAATGAGTACAGTTTTCAGTTATTTATTAATTTTAAAGTCACTCTTGGAAAATGGACTCCCGAGCGGAGGTGATTATTGTATAAAACTCAATCCGGTAATCATAACTTTCAAGCATCTGGAAAAATAATGTACATGCATGTATTAATAGGTACACTCCCGCTCATAAGTCTTAGGACACCTCTGGTTTTCAGTAAAACTCTGATATTTCGTATAGATTATGAACATTTAACTGTATTAACTATATAATATAAATATAATGATAATGATCCAAAACACACGTCAAAAATATGTAAAATCTATTTCCATCGACTTCAATGTAATGATTCATTAAAAATTATGAAAGCATGAAAAAATTGATCACGCGGATGCCAAGAATAGTGGAAACTGTAATAAAGAAACATGGCGGGTTCTTCAATGAAAAGAAAATATAAATATTTTTTACTTCTTGGTAAGATTTTTGATGTATGAGTAGCATCCTCCAATGATGATTTCATTTTTACAGAGTTCAATACAAATATGATCACTCTCCTGAGACATATGTGAGCGGGAGTGTACAATAAGAATACAAGTGGATATTTTTCAGTGTTGTATCATGCTAGAATCGCATAAAAGTTGTCACATTGTTGCCTGGTCGCGTTAGGTGGGATAGTTACGATCTTCAATGGTGGAGTCGTTCGAATTTCTGTTTCAGGATCCCTCGAGGGGCACGGATCAATTCGGTCTGGCATTAGTTGGCCATTCCTTAGGAGCTGGCACGGCGGCAATCCTTGCGATACTACTCAAACAGGACTACCCAGACCTGGTGTGCTTTTCGTTTGCTCCGCCTGGTGGTCTGTTGAGCATGCCCGCGCAGCAATACACGCAGGAATTTATTACATCCGTGGTGGTTGGAAAGGACGTCGTGCCTAGGATAGGACTCCGGCAAATGGAAAGCTTGAGGGCCGATCTTATCAATGCCATAAAGAGGAGCGTCGACCCCAAGGTACATATTTCTCGAATGCGAAAAACTGGAGCGTCCGGTTTATTGTCCGAAATTATTATCCGAATCGCAAAAATGCATTTGCTTCATTGCGAGCTTCGATCGCTCTTTATCACAGACTCCGCGCATATACAGGGTGTTTCTGGGAACTGGGACAAGATACTGCTCTTTTCTAAGTAAAAATATTAATTGCTTTTAATGAGTCCGGTCGAGAAGACGTTTATACTCTCAATAATTGATAGACGAGTCTAAAACCAATCCGCTACTACCAATGTTAATTACTTTCATTGGAAAGATGTAAAGTTGAAATTACCTCTCACGACAGATGAAAAGTTTAATTACTTCGCGAACGTGGAACGTTTTTAACGAACATTTTCAGAAGCATCGAGTCCACTGAAATGGATTCCATTTATGCGTTTACTTTCAGTTTGCTTGTTAAAGACGCCGAGTTTAATATCTTCGCTATTTGCGAAAGCATGTTATAAATGTTCTCAATGAAGTTCTCCGGAAACTTCTATTAATTTCTAAAGAGTTTGTGGTAACTGGTACCTTTACGCTAGACCGTTGAACCTGATAGGATGAGTGGAGTATGGTCAGCTATTAAAATTTCGAGGCAACTATGCGACCGTAGATTGCGACTATGCGCCAAAAACTGGGGGCCGATGATAAACCGGTGTATCAATCGCGGCATTCGTTACAGTGGAAAACGATAGCGTGCTCGGTGATATGTTGCGGTTGCGGTTCCACCCCCACCTCAGCCGCAAATTTAGAGGCTGGCGGATGCATCAGCGAGTATCAGAGGGACAAGGACCTGGCCCGTTCGCAGACCGTTGTGCCGAGCGACTCCAGTATTGCGTTGACATTGCATCGACCTCTGTACCCACCTGGTCGAATCATACACGTTGTACGACATCACCCGAACAAGGGAGAGTAAGTTCAAACATTTTCTGTCCAAGCCTCGATTGCTTCCTATACAATCGTTCGCGAAGAAATTTCGTGAATCGGGCCTATTGTATCTAGTCTATCTCTAGGATCGAAGAACCGATCTCTCACCGGATCGACTTTTTTAATCGAGCAATCTTTTCCATTTCTAGGCAGAAGTATGAAAGCCGCTGGAGGTACGTTTATTTGAAAAGTTTGCGTTTTCAGGGCTGCTCTGGGTAATTGCATCTTGAGGATCTGAGCCCGCATGCCTACCCTGGACTTGTACTTCTTCACTTCTTTTCCCTGACAAGTCTGACGCACCGTCTATCTCGACCCAGACGACGTTGCTCCCGCAATGATGTCTCTCTTCCTTCGACTAGTCGATGAAGCAACCGCTCGTTCGGATTCCATTATCAAAATCTTCGAGCAGATGATTCTTGAATATGCACAAGATATGCACAACAACGGAGAAACGTTATTTAGAATTTTCGACGATCGGTTGTTTCCTCGATCAACGGAACGTGCATGAACGCGTCTAGAGAAGATTACATTTAGTCCAATACGATACGTAGAATTTGATGTTTTCTGCACGGAATCATTTTCGTAGATTGATCGATCGAATTATTTCGAAATATTCGGAAGTGTGTTTAATTTACAGGGGATGATGTATAGTTTGCAGGATTCTCTCACCGGCACGATCATCCTTTTTTTCATTATTTACAGAGATTCCCTGACACATACAAAGAGTTTGTAGAGAATTAATCTAGATCAACTATATCGAAATATCAACACCCCTCCGCTTTGCATTAATCGAATACAAATTGACGATCGCTCAAAAGTATTTGATCGCTAGATAGCGAGACCATTGTAAATATACGATTCTTTCTTACAACGTTGAATAAATAAACGTCCCTGAGCAGCCACTCGCAATTTTGTTACTAAATAAAACCGAAATCATGCTTCGTTGGCGACAAACGATCAAGAATGTTTGAGCGGTTGAGTAGTCGCGGCAATTTCCGGGCGCATAGTATACATAGAAAATCGAGTTCCCAACTTCTGGTTCCGCCTTCGACTGCATGCTTCCAGCGTATAGTATAGTTGCTCGTAGAAGACGGCAACCGTTGCACGTAGCAGTATTTTCACAAAGGAAAGACGTAACGACTACGAAATTAGATACAGATCAGAAGCTACATTTCCAGGTTATTCGATCAGAAACACATAAAAATGGAACTTGAACTTGACATTGTCAAAATTATAATAAATACAGGATTAAGGGGTAGACTCGTTTTCAGGATTGCAATAGTCAAAAACCCCATTAAAAACTACATATAAAGAAACAGTAATTCATCCAGGTCGGTTCCCAGATACTGCTAAGTGTGTCGATCCAATGAAGAAGGCAATTGCGAAGCGAGTCTACTGTTCGATGTTCCATCTGAACCTCTCGTTGGATTGCAGACAGGTGTTGAAGAAACGAGAACCGGTGTACCAAGCTCTGTGGGCTGGACCATGCGACTTCGACGAGGTGTTGATCAGCCCGGTGATGATACAGGACCACATGCCGGACAACATGCTGAAAGCATTGAACAAGGTAAGCCAGGCCGACTCGATATTCGGACAGATAAAGAGGTCGCAGACACCGGTTAGCCGGATGTCCTCGGTAAGGCCCGGTAATTACGAGCTGTTGGAAGAGACGACCGACTACCCGGACGTCCCGAGGGATGCTCAGAAGCTACCCGGAAACCGGGTGCTGGTTAACGGACACGCGAACGGTCGCGAGCGTGATAGTACGCAAGTTCAAATCGCCACGATCAATGTCACGGAAACGACCGGCGAGACCATTGTCGTCGACGTCGAGGTACACGAGCGAAAGGATACGCAATCTGGAGCCCGTTGACGCGACGTCCTCGCTCATTGTTGATCGGCAGACCCTTTCGAACCAGTCTTTTTCAAACGGTAGACTGCGGATATTGATGCGTTTGCCGTGATCAAAGTGGCAAACGGGGCCAATGAACTACGAGCTTCAATCGCGCGTGCTCTTTCTCTTCATTGGAACGAGGAATTGGATTAGAGGCCGCGATTCTTCACTTTAGCGACCATGGAATTAATCGCAAAGGTCAGTGCACTAAACAACTTTGATTTAACCTTGGATTTAGTTTAAAGGATACACGGAAATATGAGCTTCTCTTTGGACTACATTTCTAATATTGTTATTAACAACCACTTTTGTACTATATCTGTGGAGAATGTAATGAAAAATAATCTACACGTGTGTCTTGCGAAAACTCTCTTGAAACAAACCGATATGACGTAATCAAGACATTTTCCAAAGTCATTGAAATCCGTGAGATAGCCTCTAATCTATATAATTATCTCTTCGGAAATATCCATCAATTTATATACGCATCCGCAGTCTACTATTTTCGAGAAACTTTCGTGACTGAAAAGATAACGATATCCTACGCGTTAGGGTCGAGTATATTTCGTTTTATCTACTATGTTTCGTCAAGTTTTTGTACAAGATTATTTATTGTAATGTAAGCGTAGTGCGAGATAGTTGTAGACGTAGCTGTTCACTAGCGTAGTGTTTTACATTTTTAATTGTCGTTAGCGATTTGATTTTAGTTTTAGTTCGATACGGATTATCGATGATATATGTAGATAGTCCTTATGTTTTCTCTTAGCAAACGCAACGCTCCATTAACGCAATAATATTTCTACGGCGATCTTGTTTACCGAGCATCGTTTTCTATTATGTATTATTTATTGCTCAGATTTAGGTCGACATGCATGCTCCTCGACACTGCATGAATTTTTATCGTAACGTTGTCGCAGATACAATTAATCGTGTACGTAGCTGTTTCACGTAATCGGTATACTACGTATTCTTTTATATTCGATCATCTTGTTCTGTTTTATTTTTTATTCCTTATTATATGTTATCTTTTAGAGGACTCTCTTTTTTATTTCCACGCGAATTGACTGCATCCAAAACGACTGAAACGATCTTGTACCTGTGTGCTAATCAATAGCCGAGAATTTGTTTAATTACCGAGTGTAATCGATCAATAAACAGGCTTCTCTTATTCTCTTGTAATTGTAACTCCTGCGAGGAATTGTAACATATACATACAATTATATACACGTATATATACACACGTTTCGAATCTTGTTAACTAACTAGTGGTCGTTTTGATTGCACCCGTGACTACTCGATTCTGTATAATTTGCGATGTACGCTACTTTGATCAATATACTTTGTACCATGATGAACCTTGTTATTTATTTCGTAAGATTTCGCTTCCTAACTCTACGCTTTTGAGGTATTCACGAACAAGTATTCGTAGACTAACTACAAACGGCAAATGGTTTACGTTCCATTGATGTTACTCGTCGCTTTCGTCATTTTATTTTCACTATACAGGCCGTTCAAGCGTCGACGTTCACGCCGTCCAATTGTTCTATGTGCGAAAACATTTTAAAAGAACGTATCAACAAACTTGGAATCGTAAACGCGTTGTTAAAAAAAGGCCACGGGAGGAAAAATACACTCCGACCGCTTTTAATTCCACCATAAGGAAACGGTAAACTTCACGTACTTACCAGCAGAGTTATCATAGAACACGGTATAATAAACAGTTTAATAAAGTTTAATGACATTCTCGTTCCATTTGGAACCTGCCAGAAGCTACAATAACAGAGTAATAAAATCTCGCTTTGTCTCCAGTGTCCGCGCATTTCCGGCTTTCATTTAATGTAATGGCAATCTGCGAAGACTGAGTTGCTGTAAAGACTTCATCCAATAAGGATGAAACAACCTCAAAGAGCCTCTGATTATGCTCGTCTTTGTATTTTTCATCCCTGTGGCTCGTGGTTTTTTATCACTCATAGAACACGCTTAAAACATCCTGTATAAAACGCTCCCTCTCTATAGTCGTTCTTAAACCATTTTTCACAAACTATAAAAACTTTTCTAATTGATCTGTATTCTGAACTCTAGACTGTGGATTTATATATTTATTACAAAAATGAATAGGAGAAATAAAAGAAGTACGTTTCTCATTTAATTTCTGTTTCTTAGAATTAACATAGAAAATAATTATTATTAGACAGCGAATTGCAACAAACTGAAGTGACATACAAAATTTTCTTCTTCAATATATTTAACAGGTTGAGGATAATAAATTCTACTAATGTTGTTGCTGTTTTAAATTACATGTTCTGATTTTTGTTATAAATGCATAAAATCCGCTGTCTACTCATCAAATCTGTTTAGTGTTTTCTGTAGGGAGGGAACACTGTAGCCGGTAGTTGCAACAATGAATTATATTGCCGCTTACATTTGTATTATGATTTCAGTGATATTTTTAATTGATTTCAGCTTTCCGTCGATCTTTATCTTTATCTTTAATCTCGCTGTTTTTAGATCACGCTAGTGTGTCGACGCTGAGTGCATCCCGAGAAAATGGCTGTCCGTGTGCTTCCGCTTTGCATGAGAGTGAAACGTCGAAGTTCTTGCACCCTTTACGATTAGGGTAGCCCGGCATCTAGCTGGAAAATTCGACTGTAGGAATGTTACAACTGAATGCACTCCCGCGCGGGAACTAATTAGCGAAACTATAGAAAGCTGTTCGAACAGTCTGTAGCTGTGTTTTAACCGACACCGGACTCCGAAAGGGATAGTTGAATCATTATACTCCGGTATATTTTCTACTCGGTAAATTCATCGATAGATCACTTCAACTCCACAGGAGTCCGAAACTTCAATTCTCCGTCTGACTGCTGTATTTGACCCTCTTTTGCCTATCTTGCAGCTTACTAGATCAATAGATTGGATCGCGATCTACGAAATAGGAAGCCATTCTGGTGAAGATATTTTTTTTAAATTGTAAAATCAATTTTTTGTGAGACTGCAGTGTTTTTAACGCTAAATCTGCCAACCATCAAAAGTGACTGATTAAATTTATTTAGATTTTATGCGATTTTTATTATAATATATACTGGAATAAAAAAATGTATTCAATCAATTCCCGCGAAAACACCTTTATAATTTCAATAATTGTAAAATAAAAAATCTACAACCGATCATTTGAGCGGTGGTGGGTTTAGTGTTGAGAAACAACAGTCACGTATTTTCTCTCTGCCTGAAATTGTGCAAGTATCACAGTAGAACGTGCCGGAAATATAATTCGAGGGGAATCTCATTTGTTTTTAACGAGGGAGAATAAAAAGGTGACGAGACATATTTCATCATCTCGGCCCGCTTATTTCGTACGATGCAATCCAATTTATCGTTAACGAGCTCTCTGTTAGACTAGGTATTAACCCATGGAAGACGGACAGCGAGACGGCTGCATGTAAAGTGAACGCCGGGTCAGTTCTGACCCATAGTGGACTTTTTACTCTTGTAATATGCATTGCGACACTGCATGGGAATGTTAGTTCTATTTATTTCCTGCCTGTTTCCGAAAATTGGGATAATACGTAATCATTTCAGAGAACACAGGAAACTTGTTTGTAAATGAATAAAACAGATTCAAATTGATTCTTGAGTGTCGAATGACCCGGTGTTTGCTTTTGGAGGGTTAATAGTGTACAGGTTGGCTCGATAATTTTCGCAAACTGCAATGTCTCAATTGTTTTTAATGGTCTGAAAGAATTATACAGAAATTGAGAAACACGTTTTTCCCCACAGAATCTTTCAAAATGTCAGGGTCGCCTCTATTTTCTATGAACTATTGCGATGACCCTAGCGAAAGATCATTTTCCATAAAGTTCAAAAACAAGCGAAAGGTTCTTGCGTTGAACAGTACGTGAAGAATAAATTCTTTAAAAAATGGAAGAAAGATCTCCAGACCGATAAGAACTGTCTCGGTACCATGCAGCATGTCTATGCAAAGGAAAGAAAATGATAAGGGTGGGCGGGTGTACCCGGAAATTCGGGTTCAAGTCGGAACCCGAAAATTTATATTGTTTGGAGACCCGAATGTCGTAGATAGACTGCGGATCTTTATGCAAAATAAAAATTGTTTGCATCGATTGCAAGAAACAGAAACCAAACTGAATGTTATTTCTTCCCTTAAGGGGGTAGACTCGTTTCTAGGACTGCAAGGGTGCGGGATGCGCTTTCTTATTTCTCGATAATGCAAAGGTGGGGCTTTTCAGTAGTCGAAAGTGCTAAATAAAAGATCAATCTATGCCACAATCGCCCTCAAAAGTCCTATTTTTACTTTCACGAGCTGTAATTTGCATTATTCGGCAGAGTAATTTGCTATTTTCATAAAGCTGTAACACTACGTGCTGCCGAATAATGCAAATTATGCCTCGTAAACGTAAAAATAGGAGGGCAATCGCGGCCTCGATTAATTTTTTATCTAGCGCTTTTGATTACTGAAAAACCCCATCTTTGCATTATCGAGAAATGTGAAGACGCGTCCCGCACACTTACAATCCTGGAAACTAGTCTACCCCCTCAATGATTTTAATAGAGGAGAGATCATACATTGACATCTTCAATTTTGAAAATTTTTCAATAATTTTAAATCTACTCATCCACTCAAGTTTTCATAGTATAAATGCATAAAGATCCGCAGTCTAGTCATACATTTTCGGGTTCCGACCCAACTCGAGTCATCAAAATCGCCCACCCTAGAAAATAAAGGCACTGCAGACGAGGGAAACGATCGTGCCAGCCAGTGCACCCGCGAAGTACACGTTCGAATGAAATAACGAAGTGCATAAGAGCTGGCGAACGATGATCCTTCGAATCGTGGCTAAACCAACGAGCCTTACGAGAGGATGTGTGGCTGAGGGTGTGTGGTGTGGATTAGGTGTCAGCGTGCAGAGATCGGGGCGCCGCGGAGGCCGGTGCAGCAACGCATGCAACAGTTGCAGTTGCAACGGACCCAGGGACCCAACGGAGGCCCGATCAACGACACGTCGTACTCCATCATCAAAGTACACTGGCCACCTTGCATAGCCGCGACGCCGACCTCAATGCCACCACACACTCTTCTCGCCACGACACAAGGTACATAAGACGTCTTTAGGCTTCGCTTGGTGTCTTCTCTACACGAGTTTACGCGTGCACCAGCGCTATTGTTCAGTTAACTACAAAAACATCATAAATCAGCATTTTAACAATGATCTTCTCAGTTCTACTTGCCACGGAGTTCGTTACACTCGTGCAGGATTCAAACATTTATGCGACAACAAGTAAAAAGTCTAGAATTGAATTCTTTCATGCAAGGTGAATGAATCTACACTTTTATTGTATTCTTTATGAATATAATTTTGTGAAGAATAAAAATGTGAAAATCAGTCTAGACGTGTTCAGACTTTTTCTATAATGTATTTAAGTAATTCGTGGATTCAAAGAAGTTATTAACACATCTACGAAGACATATACCTCTGGCTATCATCTGTTGTATGTTGTTAAGGAAAATAAAAATTAGTTATAGCGACTTCGAATTAAATTAAAACATTTATTTTCTAAAATAAGAAGAAGACAGGTAGTCGAAGAACGTATATAATACATAAATTGCACTAAAAATCGAAGCAATTGTTTCAGCTATTTGACTCTGCAAAATTTATCATTCCGCACTAAATCTACTAAATGCTAAAATTAGCATTGAATGAAATGCAGTTTACGTCAGTCGCGAGCATAAATAGATCAGCGTAATTACAACATTTGTAAACGCTTTTCGCAGTTAGAGGGTTAAAACACTAGACCCTCTTGGGGTCCAAGGGTAATAACGTTAGGTAGAGTGATAAATGCCTTCCGTTTCTCTTTCCCAGGTCCACTGTTGTACATTACAGTGCCGTATAATTGTTACAGAACAGTCGTGCAGAATTGCAGGACACAGGATAATGTTATATGCGAAAATAATTCAAGTAGATGATGAAATAAAATTTTATTCTGTGAAAATGAATACTTCAATTAATGCTGCAGACCATTAAATGAAGTATTTCGAAGAAAAATTGAAGAGAAACGTGAATGGTTATACGACTTTGATTACCTGTCTCTTTGAATGCACTTCAAAACGTCTCTTGCCGGAGAAATGCTTCGTAGATGTTAATTCAGTAGACATCTCGCTAAAAAGAACGCTTGAATTAAACTTCGATCGAACGGTAAAGTGGAGAGAGGAGCTTGAAAAGAACAATATCGCTGGTGCGAGGTCGCTGAAGACGAGTCTCCTTTCTTGAAATTATTTCATTGAGAGCTTTCCCAACAAACTGGTTCGAGTCCTGTCATTAATTCTGTTTATACAAGATGCTTAATAATATATGCATTGCGAGAAAAATTCCAATCAATTAAGCAGTCGGTGCAATCTTCATTCGTATCACTAATTGCACTTTTAATACATATTCTAATGTCTCCAATTTTCTACGCTCTCCTCGAGTCTACAACTATCCAAATGTAAACACGCAAACACGAAATACCTTGCAGTTTCAAGAGCAACATGAAAGATCAATATCAGCGACACAGACTTAATGTTCTAACTGGATGGAACAACGTTGTAATTCATTGGGTTCGTTAAGGACGAGTCTACAGCGACCGGCGAACTCCGAAAGATAAATCATTTCTGTCATCGTCACCATTGCAGCCCATTTTCGCCACCTTCGTTTGCATTCGATCTAACGCACCCACGATCACGGTATTTAGTGGTATCGCTCACTTCCATTCCACCAACGTCCGCTCGAAACGAAACCGAACTTTCGAGGGAAGTATGTATCACAACTGGACAATGTAGAGATTAGTTTTGTATGACATCGTCCGAAAGGACGCTATGGCGATTTTTCTAACGATCCAGTTCGTAGATCGGCGTCTATACGATTAGATACAGATCGTCCATTAAAACAGTGACGAGCAATCTTTCGACGAGTTCGAATTGGGGTAAGGCTTGATGAAAACCTTGAACAGTATGATTGGAAAGTTCTTCATCCCTGGATGAAGCAATTTGATTATTAAATTTCGATCAGGTCACAGGTTACTCATCACTGGATTAGGGAATGGTATTAACAGTCGATCATGCATGTGCACCTCGCATCATTCTACATTTCGTTCTCTAGTCGCGCCATTCTGCAATGATTCTTGCCGGATGCGATTTAGGTTTCTGCCATTAACATGTTAACCGAGGAAGACGCTAATTTTATGTCCTTCTGTTTACTTGCTTCGAGGATAGTCTCACTTAACGTAGCGTAATATTTGTAACTAGACCGCGAAGAATTTCATGCAATTATAATTCAATTTGTCGATGGAATACATTTTCATTCAGTGAAATTCTGATATGCATAAAAATTCGCGGTTTATTTATGGCAGTTTCAGTTCGGTCGTGTTCTTTATTCTTTCCGGTGGCTTTCACGGTCGAAAAATCAGTTAACAGGTTAATATTCTGCATACTCCTTCCCCAACCGACTTTCAGCAAAGGTAAAATTAGTTATCAATGTCCAGTACGTAATCCTTTCATCCCTTAAAATTGCAAAAAGAGCGAATTTTACAGGGGAAATCAGCTCAAGCGTATTAGTCGTTCTGCTTTGTAGTGTAAAATGGCAGTTCGAGGTTCTCCTGTTCTGCGCGAATTACAATAATCCGTTTTGAAGAGCGCGTGCGAACGGCATTACACGCTACTTTCGGGCGAATTTAAACGAGCCATCCGCGTTCGGGGACAGTCCACGATCAGCGTTAAATATTTAACGAACGTTTGCTGGGAGAACTTCCGCGTCGCATAATGGAGATTAAAAATGTATGATCGCTGGATCGGTTAACGCGTCCTGGTTCCTATTAACGAAAAAGCTGCAGCCGCGGCGACCGTGAAATTCTAATTCGGCTCTCAACGAAATTGCTTCGTGCAAGACGCGAAGAATGGGAATGGGGCGCGCGCCTCATTACCGAAAACAGTGGTCCTTGTCACTGCAATTGTCCCGCGATTATTCTTTGAGAAAGAAACTGGAGATCAACGCATACCGCTTTTTTTTAGCGTCCCAGTTTGCCGCGAATTTCGGAAAACTTTCGTTCGTTTCAGCCGTCCGAAAAAAATGAATCGATCGTTCAAGGCCACCGGGGAACTACCTCGAGCATGCATCCTGCGTCCAACACGATTCAACGTCTCGAAAAGTGGTCTTGAAACGTCGACTGAATTATAGTTTGAAATGATTCGGGGAAAATTGAATTTTTCCGTGCACGCTCGCGCTGTACATCGTGTTTCCCTCTCTATAGACGCGCGTCCAGGGAGGCCGGTAACGTAATTATAGAGAGTTGTCAGCACCTGACGTCCCTCTTTTTCTCCTCTCAAGAATTTCCTACGAGGATCAATATTTTTTATCGCTATCGGGAAAACTGACGCGAAGACTGGCCATTGTTCGCCGGACAGACAATATACCAACGCGATTACAACGAGGACGACAAAGCGCGATTATAGGGAGGGATAGCGTACGTAAATTGCTCTGCCTCTTTTTCATTTATCTATACGTCTATTATCTGCTTTGCGAGAGAAACCTCCAGTCCAAATAGCTGTCCACCGCGCACGGTGCTTCGGACTTGCAACAGAGTGGACTGCTATTAATACGTTATTGTTTCATCATTTTTATGGACATTGAACCTGTTTTCTCATACAACATTTGAATTTTTAGCATTTTATAGAATACAGAAGATTTGAATAATTTAGAAACTGTTTCAAATAATGATGTAATGTCATCTAATAGTTTCGTTTGACATTATAATGTAAAAGATTTCTAAGTATCCTTTTGATACAGCGCAATTATTGATAGTCCTACTAATGGGCTAATGGTAGGTAAAGTGTTAGGTATCTTTCGAAAAGCAGACTATGGATCGCTTCGTTGCACATGAGAATGATTATTGCAAATGAAAGAGCATAAAGTGAAAAAATGAGCATTGTTCCTTTAAACAAAAAGAGAATTATCTTAATCAACTTTACATTCTTCTAATGTCATTTTATTTTTATATTCGACTTGTTCGTTTTTGGTTTAAATGCATAAGATCCACAGTGTGGTAATCGAATCATGTGCAAGAGCGAAATTCAGTGTAAAAGATTATTACTAGGCTCGAAAGAAGTAATTCGATCAGGGTACGAATTCGTGTTAAAAAACGGAATATGCAAGTAGCCTCTAAAATTTTTCAGAAAGCAAACTCTAGCATCGAGCGCCAGATTCAATTATTTCTGAATCGGCCGGTAATTCTCGAGCACCGAGGTACAAAGCGAGCAATCGATATTAGCAAACCGCACGATCGGATACAGAAGAGCCCCGCTAAATCAGTTCCATCAGTAACACCATTTTATATTCCTAAACTGGCAACTATATCATTCGATCATCCGCTAATCGGGAACCACAATAGAGAGAGAGAGAGAGACAGAGAGAGAGAGAGCGGCGCGATACGTGGAGAGAGTTCGATAAAACATCGTCGAGCGCGGTTTTGCACCGTTAATCGGTGATTGAAACGGGAATTAACGAACCATGGTTATTCGGGTGAAACGATTACATGGAAACACGCGTCTGGATATGCCAGGTTGTAACGACGTTGGGGCCGGCGAAGCCGCAGAGGCTGGCTTCCGGTCACGCATCGTCGACGGAGGCGTCGGAGGCGCGCGAGGTCGTCGAAATCCAGGAGATGGAGATTGAACAGGAAATGAGAGCGTTGCTGTCTTCGTCCAGCCCGGTGAAATCTCATCCGAGCAACCTGGCTGGCACACCACCGCACAGACTCTGCCTGGAGACCAGTTTCACGTCCCTGCAGAGTCCTTCGGAGTTCCCTCAGGCTGGCCGGGAGCTCAGCGTCGATTCAAGGGGGATCCCATGGGAGTACGTCAGCCTGGCTAGCGAGTTGTTCAACACGCCCAGGACCGAGGAATGCAAACTGTAAGAATAGCACTTTTATGTCCGGGACCATCGAAACTGTCTGGCCACTGAGGATACCCTAGGATTAACTTTGATAAGGAGCGGAGACAGAGCAAGAGAGAGACAACGTTCGAGTCTCGAACGATCTTCGGGATCAACCGTGATCAGGCGATCCCTCGACGACCACTCTCGTCGAGACCGAGCTAAATTTCAGAACGTTGATTCTTACGCGTATTCGTTGTTACCTCAGGATCTCGTTCATTCGATAATCCCATCGGAATTATGTCACGCTCTCGTTCACATCCGCTTGTTTCACGACTCGCAGTAATCACCGCTTTAGCAGCCGCGCACATAGGCGAACATCGCACTAAAGTTTCCGAGGAACCGAGAGCTATTCTCGAAGGAACGCCGTTCTTGGAGGACGCGCTGTTCCTTGAGAGCTTGCAGCTGTTTCCACGTGTCTATAGAAACCCCTCGAAATTGCCAAGAGTTATGGGTGAGGGAGCAATTACTTTCAAGTCGGGTCAATTAACGACTATCATCCGCTGAAGTCGCCGATTTAACATCTCAACACCGAAAAGCCCGTACTAATCGGCTTTCCGGCTTTTACCGAGTCACCGAGCGGATAAAAATCACCTCTGAAAAGTGATCTTTCTTATTAATGATTAATTTGATTCGTTCCAACGAGGGCTTCTTATAGACACATAGAAAAATTGCTGCAGCTATTCCCTATCGTGTACTTCAAGAACGAACGCGATCAACTTTGACCCTTTTGGACGTAGAAGAAAAACATTCCAAGCAGTCTAAGAGAAACATTCTGTTTTGTCAGCGTTGTTTTCTCGTTTGGGAAAGTCGAATGTTACTCTTCAGCTACTGTCCTTTTAGAATTGGTCGCGAGAGAAGTTTATCTGGAATGTTGTTCTCGTACAAAGGTCGAACCGGCGAAGCGATTGGGACGATGCATCTCGAACAGCGCCGCTGGCGACGCCGGAAACTCTCTCGGAAGCATCGAGCAATCCACCATCACCGGTACCACCACCGAGACCGATGAGGCGCACCCCGAAGATATCGGGAAACTTGTCAACGGCGGCGGACGACTTGAAGAACAACCTTCATTTCGCTATGCTCTCGGCGAAGAACTACTTCCTGAGGGAGGGAAACAACGGCAGTAACACAAGCAGCGGAAATAGCGAGGCGAGCTATGAGAGCGCCAAAAGCTTAACCGCTGATCTTCCGCCGCCAGTACCGAGGAGACGGGACTCGGTCACCGTCAGAAGGTGGCTATTCGATTAACTCTCTGCCCTCGGCTGATAAAAGACCTCTTTTAACTTCAATTTTATACAATGTATGTAGTTTGAAATTATTTCTAGTTTACAATGAAACAGAAGATTCTATTTGTAACTACTTGATTAACTCTATGCCCTCGGCTGATAAAAGAGTTCTTTTACTTTAAATTGTATACACAATGTGTATATAGTTTTTAATTATTTCTAGTTTACAATGAAACAGAAGATTTCTGTTATTGTTACCATCAGGTTCATTGCGTATAGCGTATAGAATGACTCAATTAACCCTCCATCTGCAACCCAATTTTCTGTTTTAGGTGATTATATTTCAAAACCTCTCAGAAAATTCTTGAACACTCCTCCACATTGCTGGAATGTCATTAAATTAGTTTTATGTTTAAAGACATTGATAGAAAAGTATGTAAAAATGAGAAATTAGTTAAGGATTTTTCAGCTACCTCTTGTTGTTCAGATGAAGGGTGAAGTTTCTAGTAAATGACGGATGTAACTTGTATAAAATATTGCAGAGAGCAAAGAGTATGCACAGCTGCCTGCTGTAGGGACGACCTGTCTGAAAATTCCTCGCCCCACACCTCTTCTCATTCCTCTGGAGCGTCCCACGTCTCGAACAGAGCTCAACCAGGCTACGCTGAAGAGGAAAACGACACGAACGGTTCCAGTTTAGACTTCTACGAAGCCAAGGTACAATATATATCTCGTGTAAAGCAGAAAATGTAAACATACCTGTCAGAAGACGTGCAAGATTATGGAAGAATCATTCTCCTTAGAAATTCAAAAAGTTTTCTTGATGTGACCAAGAATAAGCACTAAAACTTATTCCATCATTTATAAAACTCGGTACAGAGAAATGCAATAAAACGTTCATCTTCCTGGCAATATGATAAATGAATAAGAAAATATAATAAATGGATATCTGGATAACCAATTGTCCACACAAGGGTTGAACATAGAGAATCAAGTAAAACATCAAGTATAATTTGACTAGAAAATGAGCTTGTCTGGTGTCTGT
The DNA here is from genome assembly GCA_028455795.1 of Lasioglossum marginatum. Classification (NCBI taxonomy): domain Eukaryota; kingdom Metazoa; phylum Arthropoda; class Insecta; order Hymenoptera; family Halictidae; genus Lasioglossum; species Lasioglossum marginatum. The sequence continues at coordinate 3,138,102 of CM052258.1, read as the reverse complement.
ACCAAAATCTTCAATTACAGATTATTTAGGAAATTAAACATTTCTTCCTAGCTAGAATAATTCCATTCTATATGATTTTTATCATTTTATAGATATGAAATTGATATAATACCTCATATAATACTTGAATGTTGAGTAATTGATTAGATACCAACCTATCGAAAAATGTGAACAATATTTTGAATAATGGTACAGCAATTTTTAGTGGTGACTATATTAAACAATGATTTAACATTTTAGGGTTCTTCTGGACAACGCGATAGTAGCAACGACGTGTTCCTCAGCGTTCGAAGTTCTCCGGAATGCAAGGGCCTGATGGCACCGGCTACAGATTTAGGAGCAGAATGGAAGAAGAAGTTCGACGCGACAGGATTGAGCGGGGACGCTTCTTTACCTCTTCTACGTGGGCTTTCGCCGACGCCCACGCACGGACAACATAGTTCCCCGTTTTTCAGCGCAAAACGGAAAAAATACGTGTATCCGATCACACTGGTTGGTCGAGGCGAAAGTAGCGTTTAACTATAAGATTTCCGACCAACCGGGGACCATATGGAAAGGGCCAGGATAGGTGTAAAATAATTTTGTTAGCAATCTGTGCCAATACCACCGTCGCGTGCGATTATTTGAAAAGTTAATTTCCTGAATCCTTGAGTGGATGCAATTGAAACATTCTAAAATTAAGGGGCCACGCATCGCAGCCTCCTTTTTGTATGAACTTTCGCTGACCGTCTATATGCTCGATGAACCCGCAGTTTAATATTATTCTGTAAAATTTTCTCGCTGTAAGGAGTAGATAGTGAAATTCGAATGATATTCAATTTTTATAGTAGAACTCTCTTTCTCTTTGTACAGACAGTTACTTCAGAAAACAGAATATTTTTTAAGTCGAGAACATTTTCTGCCAACAGCAAGCAAAACATGGATACCGAATAAATAATGTTAACTCTATATATAATGTATATGTATATATAGTCTTCCTTTCTATATACATGTATATGTATACAGATTTAAGTACGTGTACATAGATACCATACGAAGCTCATAAAAAGATTAGTATGAAGGCAATGTACTATATATATATATATATATATATATATATATATATATATATATAAATATTAGTTTACATACAATTGAAATGCCTTGCTACGGAAAAATGAAATAAATTTTTCTTATTAAGTTTCACTCGCGTAATTGCTGAACTGTTGTAGTATCGTGAAACTGTGGACGTTGCATGGCAGTTGCACTGGCCTATTCTACGCGGATATTGTTTAATACAAAACTTTGGAAAGACACATTTTTGTACAAGCTTTTTAATAGAGTCAAGAAAACAATACAAAATAAACTGTTAGTTGAATCTATCGTTTGTGATTATCTATATGTAATTTTGTCGTATTGTTTATATAGAAACAGCATAGTTAAAACCAGTAAATAATTTTATTCACACTCTTTAAATAATTATGATTACTTTTTTATTGATTTTTATGAAAATGCAAAAAACAGGACTGAATAATGCGTATATGTATGTAAATTATATATGGAATGTAAAATACGCAGCCATTGAAATAAGCCTATTCTATAATGAAGATTGAACGACAAAGCATGATGATTTTTACTAGTAATTTCTTGATAATTGAAATTCCAAGGTCACTGTATTTATGTAAAAAGTAGATAAAATATTTAACTCTATACAATATTTATTGAACTTATTGTAAGTTATACCTGTAGAATATCTTTAGGAGCAAGTGAAATATAGAAGAAAGGTTCATTTAATGTAATAAAGTACAATACTTTTTAAGAAATAAAAGAGATGAAATCAACTCTGTTCTTTTTTATTGTTTCATTAAATCCATTTCTTTTATTCGTTATATTCTTTATGAAAATTTTTTAAAAATTGAGAGCAAGATATATAGAGCAAGATAATTAGTAATCAACAAACAGTATAGAGATTTGAAATATATTTATTGAGTCGCAGATGCCCACGGCGGTGTCATAGGTTGTGGATTTTGTAAGTACGACATAACAACTGCCGATATGGACAGCATAAAACTACTAAGAATTTGTTTTGTATCATCGCTTACTTTAGAATTTGCGAAGCTGATGCAAGAACAGTATAATGCAACCCATGCGCACCACTTTAATCTCATCATCAAACCGCACATGCTAAATATCATTCCTAATATGTTCATGTAGTCTGGTGTTGAATTGTCGCCTTGCTGAGCTTGACTGCTTGCTGCAGCAGGTTTATACCTGACTTCCCGTTCAGGACGTCTCGGATCCGCTGAACTGTTCATTTTGTAGCTGAAATTTATACGTACACTATATGTACTTAATGGTAAAAAGATCTTTCAACAAACACAATCTGCTACAATGCTAAGATACAATTTTATTACAATGAAAATCGTACGGTTAACGAACCAAGTACATGTTTCCATACATTGCTAGCATTAAATCAATACTCATCTCTAATTATAGAAATATACTTAAATCTACTCACCGATCTTATATAAAAAGTACCAACTTTTATATTATAAAATTTTCTAGTTAAATTAATCAATTTAAGCCAGTTCGAGTACCTAATTGATGAGGATTTTTGTCAACACGATCAGATGAAGTGCGAGTGTACACCTGAAATTTTTATTTACGATGAATAATAACGTCGAAAATTTATATTTTATCATACTTACTTTCGTTTCTAAATGATTGTAAATATTGTACAATTTACTTTTGGCACTAACTAATGAAATTTTGGTAAGTCATACTGTCATACCAGATCATCCAGTTGGAGTTGGAATCACCATGCATGATTCTTCCGTAGACGATATATACAATAGAGTGGTCGTATACAAATTATTATTGTGAAGGTTCATGCCGTGTTCCAAGATTACTTCATCTACCAAATGATGGATGTGGGCAAAGTGCTATATATAAGTCTGTTGAGAATTCTCAATACCATGAAGCTAAAGTGTACCTAGAGGGGAAAGGGGAATCGCCGCCGTGTCTCATTCGCGAACGGATCTAGCTCAACCAATGACAACGCAACACTCGGGAGATCTGTCACCGATTCATCAGTTTCGATAGAAGTTTCGTCTCTAGGCACTATATACACTATGACTCTCATTGCGATTACGATAATTTGATAACAGCTACATTCACAGTGATATTGCTTGGAATACATGTATTGAAATTAACTTCAAGAAGTATAAATATTATATATATTGTCATAAATATTACTCGAAATATATATAATAAAAATGAATGTAATACCGTGCATGACTTGGGTGAGAAAAGGTGTTGCAGCTGAAAATCCTGTGAAGGTTAATAATTTCAAATAAATCACTACTTCAATTGTGTACAAATGTACATTAATTTTACGTTTTCATATGAAACATTCACATTTGATTTTCACATTTGTAGGTCGAGCTAACAACAACGGAATTAAAGAAAATTTTAGAAGAGAAACAATCAGAGTTACAGTAAGTAATTTGCGTTATTAAGAATGATTTGTCTTTTGACACATTTTGTATGAATTTTATCTTTGAAGTGCTGATCTTGAGGATGAAGATGATGAAGTTTCGAAGGAGGAAAACGAGATTGAGCCACACACGCTTCAACAGGATGAATATGAGTTTGATAACTATGATGAAGAATGTAAGAGAACAGCTTTATATATTGTTTAATTAATACATTCTTTTTGGTATATTATTTAGTAGCTTTTTCCGATATATAGCTGGTAACATACATTGCTCTATCGGTAATATTACAACATTGGACAACTATGGGAGAGATCCATTAGTAACAAAGGATGACGACGAAGATTCAGAGAAGGAAGATGATGGTATAAAAGGTACTGACAACCTTGTGTTGGTAGGACATGTCGATGGAGATGCAAGTATCTTGGAAGTTTATGGTAATTGCACAAATTATACTTTGTTTGTTTGAAATTGTACAATGTATTCATTTTAAAATTATTTTCAGTTCACAATGAAGCAGAAGATTCTTTTTATTGTCACCATGACATATTGTTACCATCATTTCCATTGTGCATAGAATGGCTCAATTTTGATCCTATAGAATCGAAGCCAAGTAATTTATGTGCAATTGGTAATATGACTCCCATTATAGAAGTATGGGATTTAGATTTAATAGATTGTCTAGAACCAGCTTACAAACTTGGTCGTAAGCCAAGTAAAAAGAAGAATCTAAAACGCATTGGGCATAAAGACGCTGTTTTAGATTTGGCTTGGAATGAGAATTTCATGTAAATATCTATTAAAGTAAAAAGTTCTGTACAATATAAACATTGATACATTATAGTGTTGATGATATCTTTGTTTTTTACAGGCATGTACTAGCTAGCGGATCGGTTGACCAGACTGTTTTATTGTGGGACTTGGAGAATGGTATGCCTGTTAATAAAATTACCTCTTTCGAAGAAAAAGTTCAATCGATAAAGTGGCATCCGACAGAAACACATCAATTATTAACAGGCTGTGCAGATAAGTAAGTGTATTGTTACTGTTATATTTAGATACAATGTTAGTTAAATCTTGTTCATATATTTATAATTTTCTTTTATAGAATGGTTCGATTATTTGACTGCAGAGATCAAACAATTATAAAATCTTGGGAGATCTCGGGAGAGGTGGAAAGAGTGTTATGGAATAAATTTGATCCGAACTACTGTATAGTTAGTATATCACGTGTGATTATTTTTATGCCCATAACAAAACTTTTATAATCATTAATAATTGTATCACAGGCAAGCACAGACAATGGTCACATGCTATACTTCGATATCAGGCAAGATAAACCAATTTGGAGTGTAGAAGCGCACACAAAAGAAGTTACAGGTAACTACTTGTAATAACTACTTGTGAAATTAGAAATGTATTTATGATATTATGATTTTAGGTCTGACTCTAAGTTCATCGTGTCCTGGTTTCCTTGTTACAACCGCAAATGATGGTATGATAAAAGTATGGGATATTATTAAGCATGAGGAACCGTTATGTGTTTGGGAAAGCAAAAGTAATCTTGGTGCTTTACTATGTCTCGCATCAAGTCCAAACAATCCTCTTATATTTTCTGCTGGTGGTGATAACAAATCACACAATCTTAGAGTATTCGACTTCTCTAAAATAACAGAGAGTGAGTTTATATATATCTATACATTTGATCGTACTGCGTTTCTATATAAAATAATATTGTTTTGTTGAATAGTATGCGAGAGTTTTGGAGACAGGATACCGAGAAGCAATGATCTGAATCAAATGATGGATATAACAGGTGATATGGGATCAATAGTGCTTAATAACGCTTCCAGTAACACTTCTACCGCTGCATATCTAAAGAAGAAACAGAAATTTAAGAAATCTGTAAGATCGAAATGGTAAATTTTACCACTGTTGAATTTTACGGAGACTGTAAATAAAAGGTACTCGTGTTTTGTTATATTTTGTACATTGCTTGATACAAATAAAATTTTGTCAACGAATCACACTTGGACAGACATGAAAGTTTTCAGGTTCTTTTTCTTAAAACATTTAATTTATTTTTTTCTTGTAATAATATAATGTTAATCCCAACAGCGTTCTTTCGAAAGTTTTACAATCTGTACAACGTATTCATTTTCCTAATCATTTACAACACACACAAATTCAATTTTATTTGGTTTAACATATCCTTATACGATGAAGGCAATGGGTACACATTTTTGATTCACATTAATTCAATACTACAATAATATGAAAAATGATTTAAAAAAACTGATGTTTTTAATGTTCACTAAATACCTACTATATTCTAAAATATAGATACCCAAATTGCATACAATAAAGTAACAATTTTAAGACTATATTGGTTTAAAGTTATTATTCCAATAGATTAAAAAAAAAACATATAGTTACCTAATCGTCCAATTTCTTAGCGAAACTAGTATATACACAATAAAATTGTTTGTCTAAAAAAAGATATATCTATTTTACATATCGATAAGAAATAATAAAAATGTTAATCAAAACTGGTATCCTTTTAGTACGAGTCGGACAATTATTTTTATAAAAGATTTATAATTTCTATTTATGAAATGTGGAAACTACAAGAATGTTACTTTTCTTGTAAATTTATCTTAAGGTTGCATGATTGATTACGTATTCCATCAATGCATTTTTTATTTGAGTAATGTTGTACTTATGTGTAAATATTTGCAAAAAGTATTGTTCACTTTCAGATTTATATGATGCAGGCTGTTAATTTTCATAACAAGGTAATTTTTGTATAACTGGCGTACTAACATTTTAAAATAATAGTTTATGTGACATTTTGTAATTTTATATACTTATGAAATAATCCCGTTATTCTCTGGTCCTTACAGTCAATAATTTTTTTTGTGATTCAATTATTTATTACCTGGTAACGTAAAATATCTAAAAAAATAAATATGAAATGAATTATAAATCACAGTTAAAAGTGATTGGGCAGTTGCTAATATGTGCTATCATTGTAACTTTAATGGTCATTTATAACACCAATAATAAAAAAAAATTTCCCACTGCATTGTTTGAAATTTCGTGATATTACTAATTACAGAAATTAATATTTAATAGATTGTTCTACGATTGTTTACAGTTCGTATATAAAATCTATGTACTCTGACATCATTTAAGTATATCGTGTAAAGTGTAAATATTTTTCTCTGACGTGTTTTAATACGATAAACAATATGAACTGTCAAAATCAATAGCTTTCCATTATAAAATCAGATATCTTCTAAAATTGATAAAACTGTGTATCACTTTATATTATATTATGTATTTGAATCGCAAAACTCTTTCGTGTGTATAAATTGGAAACTTCTGTATGATTGGAATTGATTGTTATGAAAGTATAAAGCTTATACAACAAATCAAAAATTCGTACATAGATTAATTTTGGAATGGGATAAAAAGGTATGCATATATATACGTACCAATGCCAGTTTCTGAATTCACTGTCATAGTAATTATTAAATAAACAAATTAAATAACTCATACATAAATGAGTCGATTAAAACATTCTAATTAACAATAATCTTACAACATGTTTTCTGGCAGTGGTGTTATAGATTCAATGAAAGTCATGCGGACATTATTATGTCAACAATGGATATATAAAATTCCATTTTGTAATATTAATGCGCATACTGCATCTGTTACGTTCGATACTATGTAAATAGAGTAAGTAATAATCCAAAGTTGCACAAATAAAATTATGTAATATATAATTCAATTAATTAGTAATTTCGAATACTTTCAAACTATGGAATAAATAACATTAAGTACAACTTCGATTGATAGTTCTAAATACGAACTACATCATCGTTACGAATAGGTAATTTCTGATATTTATAAAAAGAAACAACAATAGACGACAGAAAAAAAGATCTTGTATTACATTGAAATAAAGAAATTCAATGATTTTGCATGATAGCATAAAACGCCTGACCTCATTGAATGTTATATAACCTGCAACACATAGAAAAAATAGTCGCTTTTGTCCACAAAATGTACCATAGTCCATAGAGATTGACATAGATTATATAATATATTAATTAGATTAATTCATACACATATGTGATATAGCGCGTTGAGCTAAGCATCAGTTCCTATATCCAAACTTCTAGAGTCTTGATTGGAGTCGTGTTGACTTCCATTCTCAGATGAAGCACTGCTGGATATTCCAGACTGATCCGAACTCTTCTTCACTTTTGGCTTATATTCCGTAATTACGACAGTGACGTTATTAACTGTCACTTCATTGGTTTGAGCTGTACTGCGATCTATATTTTTAAGACGTGGCGGATGCCTATTTTTGCGTCTTGGTTTGTCCAATTTACGGTCCTTTTCTTTACCACTAGTGGCTGTACTACCACCGCTTCCACCCTCCTTTTTCCCTGGCTTCAAAAGTGGTACATATTGTTGCTGCGCAACCTGCGTACAGAATGAGCGTGTCATTTTATGGAGCAGAGAAAACAGGTACACAGCGAATAGTGCATAAAATTGTGACCTGTTGTGCCACTAGCTGAGGATTTATGCGGGGTTTCCGCGTAGAGGTTCCTTTACGGACGTCACACATGAGGCACTTAAATGCTTCTGCGGTATTTCTATACGTGCAGACACTGCAATCCCAATAGTTTTCTTCCAAAACCTTCGCCTGACGTTTTCCACTTCCCGAATGGTTCATTGTTCATGAAAGTCAGTTGTAGAACACTGTACGTTCTCAAAAGAGAGTCCGCCTTCCTATACGTGCCTTCAGCCTCATTAAAAATGATTTTATGAACACTGGGTACTTTACGACAATAAGATTGCTCCGTAAGAGCAAGAATAAAGATATGCAATAAAGTTAATTGAGAATTGTCTAAGACAATGGTCTGTGCATCAACTAAACAAGACAAACAGTTGTTGAATGTAATCATCTTTACTATAAGGACTATCTATATCCCTTTGTTGTATCATTCTGATGTACATGTTCTAAATTGTACCTGAAACAAATAAAAATTTGGGTTAGTCCAATGATTCGATCTTTAGAACAACTAATCCTATGATAAATAGTACAGAATCGTTTAATATTCTTTATTGTTACTTAACATACTCGCGCGTGCGTGAACGTGATCGTGTGCAACGTATTATTTAAAAAAACTAAGATCGATTTATTACAAAAATCCTTCAACGAAATAGATTTTCGAGGCAACATCGAATATTATTTATTCATAAACTTACCGATGGAAAGTGCCAATTTATGGAACTTTTCTTTTATCGAGGGTTATCCGTTCTTTTTCTCCTGTGCGCTAGAATTTTTTACTTTTCCACAAGGAAAGTTTCGTTTCCTTATTTAAATATCCATGGTAATGTACAACATAAAAAACAAAAACTGAATTCAGGAAAACTTAGAAGTTCCTGGTAATGTAATGGTTCCAAACATTCTTTTTCTTAACGAAACAGATGGAATTCCTGACTTGCATATAAAAGTAGCATTATTGCACGTATACGAACGTTCTCCTTGACAGTATTATCTGTATACCTTATACGTACACGTTACACACTCCGACACATTTACAGTCAGGAGATTTTTTCGGTCTTTCGTGTCATCGTAAAACAATTGGTTTACACAGAAAAGTCAGTAAAAATCAACGAACTCGGAAGATATTGACAAACAATCCACGGCGCTGTTCCTCTATCGGTCGAACAGCGGAATGTTGAATGTGGACCAAAATACTGTTCGCTTTGGCAACATTGCATATACCAGTAATGTACCCTCTAATGGAAAAGCCCGTACTACACTTGAAGTGTGTACGGTATTACCTCCATGGTGTCTCGCACTTTCGTTAAATACGCGCGATAACAGAGAGAGAGGAATAATGTTATTCTTTACAGTGATTGGCTGACGATTCGCCGATGCGACGGTGCTGTCCTCACTGTTCGAAATCAATGTTATATAGACCATGTATACTTATAGATCCGGCTTCAGATAACATGCCTTGTTCCAAGATTATATCGTCTACCAGATGAAGGATGTGGGCAAAGCAATCTATTAAGAAGTCGCAGTTCATTTTTACTTTACTCACTTTACTCACTTTACTTTTACTTTACTTACTAATTCTAATGTAGACGTTGATAATATTGAATCTGTGTTTATTTCGCCACAACTTACTTTATTTAAAAAAAGAATAGTAAGACTTATAACATACGAATTTCCCGCTCTCATCGCTCTGCCTTCTTTTTGAAGCTCTGCGCACTGTTGGATGCGCAATGGAGTGGCGGGGATTGCAAACGCGACAGCGGAGAAGTTGCAAATCGCGACGATACGGAGAGAATACTACACTTATATATTTAATAATACTTCAAATGCTCTAACATAGAAAATAATCTTAAATTGTTTAAACACAATTACAATGAAAAAAGAAATTAGTTGCTGCACTTGAAACAGAAATACATATAATTAAAATTCATTTTATTGAATATTTATAACGAACAGCTTACGTTGAAAAAATATTTGTAGAAGAACAAGCGATTATTTCTTTCAACGTGAATTTATTCGATTTTTATATAATGTTCTTTATTGTATTTCAATTTATCGATGTATTGACAATAGTTCTCCGCAAAATAGTGGCCTCTAGCTTAGTTTTATACATTCCTGAAACTTTTCTTTTGAAAGACGGTTTGAATTGAATTATACGGTGGATGTCACAGCATCGAACACCGTGACTGATAATTCCGATTACTGAGTGGGTGTTTTTTTTCTTTTGTTCAGTTTGATAAAAAAAATACCCGACATATGTCAATGTAATTACGAAGGAAAATAACAGTTTATTGTATGTTTATTGTATTGTATGGATTGGGTGGTATGGTACGTTGTATAATTGTTTACTAATTTAGAATTGACGTTTCCCTCAAAATTTATTTTCAGGTTAATAAATATAAACAAATATATTATTAGCTATTACTACTTTCTCCGCGTAGAGAAATCGCGATGGAATTCCTTGTTGTAGTCGGTCGTTCAAGCATATTGTACAGTTCTATTAAACACACTTGAAAGAATATTTATAGAAAATTTGATACAACAGGACATATCAGATGGAATGGACAAATCATGGAATCATCCATGGACCACAGAGGAAATGAGAAAGAAAAGAAGAGAATGGAGTTTGGCAGGTGATGCAGGACTTCTTAAACATCTTCAACAATTTTCCGAGGTATCGTTTGACTCCGACATTCGTTCCTTTTCTTCGTAACCAAATAAAGATAAAGGTACAAGGTAAATATCTGTGTCATTCTTTAAAGAATTTAACATTGAGAGCAAATAAAACCGATGAAGCACTGAATTCATTGACAACACAACTCAACGAAGCAGCGATACTTATAGATAATGTCACTAATACGTCGCTTGCTTTGGCTAACACCCAATTTATCGAGAGTCGTGTGCAAGAGGATGATATAGAGATCGAGAAAAAAGAAACATTGGTTCAGGTGATTCACGATTACTAAGCAGAGAACATTTTAACCTTTGAAATTGATATAATAAAACAAGGTTTAACTTTTTAGGAGTCCAAGAATGAAGATGTAGCAACTGCAGATTTAATAGCCAGTGTAAGCGAGAGTATAAGGGAGGGTCTAAACATAATGGACTTGAAGTATAAGAAAATGGAGTTTGTTGATAGCGATAGCGAAGAAGAAAGCAACGGAGTAGTATTAAGGTAAACAACCTTATCGAGTAAAGCTTCTTATTAAAATTATTCTGTTATTTTATAATTGAATTTTAGTGTTGTACTGGGGCCAAACGATCCGTATCAAGATCGGCCATTACCTTACGTTATTGGCTCCGAACAGTGGAAAAATTCAAGCAAAATTGGTTTGGAAAGTAGTAGCAGCAGCGAATCGGAACAAGTAGATGAGGAAGAAGAATCGGAAAGTGATAACGATACTGCAACGCTTAGGGGTTATAACATTGACACTGGTCCAAAATCAGATGTGTTAATTGGAGCAGATTATGGTAAAAGAACTGATATAGCATACATGGACAGTGATAAACTCGACGTAGTTAGTCAAAATAATATGTATTCTGCTTCTGAATCAATTACACCAAATGATAATACACCAAAGGTTTGTTTATATTGTCGTGTATTGTTCGCATATTTTTCCTTACTTTATATATAATAATACAAAATCTTTATATGTCGTTTAGGCACCGTTATCGAACAATTTGACACCAAATTTTGCGGAAGAGTTAGCCAAACGATTAGGTACAGTCCGGCAAGCTGAAAAACCAATCGCTGTGGATGACAAAAGCGAAGCATCGATAAATCATTTCAAAGGTAATTCAATCAATTTTGTTAATTCTGTTGTTGATCGTGTGTGCTAACTGTTCTTATATGTTTCAGACGATTTATTTACCCCAGACGGAGATGAGAATGCCTTAAGCGATAAATCGAAACCTATATTTACCGGAAGCTCAATATTAAACAACCAAGCTCCCGAGAATTTATGGAAAGAGAAACCTATTATTAAGCCCTATGAGAATAATATTATACCGGCTAGCATCGACGTACCGCCTCCCATTAGCACAGTTTGTAAGTCTTCTTTCATCTCAAATTCTTTTCAATACGGCCAATGAATTTTTATGATGCAATCTCATAAAAATATTGATTTTTCAGCCACGAAACCAAAATCTGCGATCGATGATCTCTTCGCCGATGCAGATTCCGAAGATTCTGACGATATTTTCTCCTCGAAAAGTACAATTAAGACAATCGCAAAAACTAAACATCCGAGTAATAGTAATGTGAATGCAGAAGCTGTGAAGAAAAAATACTTGGACACCATAACGCCGCCGGTAATGAAGGCAACAAGTACCCCAGAGTCTAACACGAACGATAATAATATATTTATGGATGACGATGAGGATGATTTGTTCGGTTCGTCTAAAAACTCGGTGCAAAGCAAAAAAGTATATTTCGAGTTCGATTTAATATTCATTTTGCTGAAAAGCGTGTACGATGTAACAATTTAAGAGGAAAACTATTAATCGTTACAGCCTGCGGGTGGAGTGTCGATACTTGGTAATATTTTAACGTCGGACATGAAGAATAAATTGTCGAGTAGGATGATGCGAACCCAATCATCCGAATCTTCTGGCAGCGATACACCGCCAAGGCGCGAGAACATCCAAGAGTCTATGCGTGAAAATTCGAGGAATACTCTTTCGAATGAGAACAATATTAACGAATGGAGTCCCATCGTGATGGGAATGAATAACGCAGGAATTATGCCTGCTCCTTATGACGGCAACAACAGCAGCGGAATATCGATCCATCCACCGAGTATTAATATTACAGAAGGTTCTAGCACGAGGTAAGTTTCAATACAACCCCTGTCTTAATTTAAGCTATTTCTCTAATTCGGTGTTTACGTACGCGGAGTCTCGTAATCGGGTCAAGTCTTGATATTGATTAGAGATCTATTTTCTTACTGACCTAATTACGTGACTCACCTTGTATATAGCTACTAATCACTTCCCTCTGTAAACAAGTTTTGCAGCAGAACTATTTCTTGCATCATACACAATTGGAAACGAATTAAAAAAAATAGATTAAAATATTAAAATATTTGTATGGCATTGTCTTCTTCCGTATCTTAAGTAGGTTCTAGTGTATTTACATAGTGATTCATGTAACACAATTGATAACGTTATCACTTCAATTTGCGCGAGCACGACGGAGCTGTTGTCCCAGTTGGATTGCATAATACATATTAATTTTATAAGTATCAGTGTGAAACATTCCGGGACCTACTAATTTGAATACAAACAAATGTATGTGCAAACAAGTGCGTATTCCTATGAAATGAATTCACATAGTGACTCGAAGCTCATGGAGGTGAAAATGCAATAAACAATGCAAGCCATTGTCTATTAAGTCGACTGTTTTTAAAAAATGATATACACTACTGTGCAAAAGAAAGAAGCACTCAGTATAATTATAAGATATAATGACAAACAATATCTTTATGTAGAAATTATATTGTACAATTGATTTATTGCATTTAAAGTATTAGATAATCCGCAGTAACATATATTCTCAGAACTATTCAATTAAACAACGGAATCCTTTTTCAATACTTACTGTGTTCTTATTTGTCTTTTTACGCTTTTCTATTAAATATGGCCGGGTGCTTCTTTCTTTTGCACAGTAGTGTATAACATGTTTTCTGTATGAATTGTTCTTGGATCCAAGTTTGAATTTAGATAAGATCGAACGCAGCGTAGTTAAAAACATAATTAATATTAGCAGTTTTATCCTGTCTCTGATTAGAGACAATTAAATGGATTTCGGTGATTGAATATGCTTGCACGAGATCTTTTCACGTACACGATAGAACAAATACGCGTGCCAAATACTTAAAGTGTCATTGAATTGATGATCCAAACATTAGTCATCCTCCATTGCGCTGTGGTGATTGTGTGCCAAGTAAACGGGAGACTCAAGGCGAGCTCCTTCAGTTCCATAGTATCTCATTCAGTATCAGTATCCCGCGCGCGTGCAATTCACTGTCAATTCGACTTCGGCTCAGTTTATTTTCTAATCGGATGGAGTATCAAATGAGTCGAACACAAGGCGCAGATTATGGTACGAGTCTATTTCACTGTACATTGTTTTGGAAATCGAGGAATTTCGTCGAACCCATTCTCTCTGTGAACATCTGACAGAGTTATACTACTCTCTGCAATGCAGTACCGGACAACATCCTGGAAAAGGTTTACTCAAGTCCACTTCAGGAGGTGCAATTGGCTTTCCCGGGCACATGTACACCCCGCATCTAAAAAATTTTAGTTATTTTAATTACGATGATTTAGTAGACTGCCGATATTTTTGCGTATTCGTTGTTCGATTCTGGACGAAATTTTAAATATTAGTTTTACATCGCTTCTCGTAAAAATTCGATCACAACTTTAAGAAAGTTTCAGCGAGTTTTGCGAATTTATACGAGTTGTATAAATTAGAGTGGAAGCGAAGACGATTCTGTCGTTTCATGGTTTGTGACTGTTCTTTTTTTCATTTATTGCGAGTTCCCATTGTTCACAAATTTCTGGTTTGTATTTATATCACGCGTTCGCGTACCGATAACAAGACAAAGTCGACGTTTATTTCTGTGACGGTTCACACATTTGAAAATCCACGTTATTCGCAATGTTTACGAAATGAACATGAATTTCTGTTGATTTCGATCATGCAACTTACGAACGTCCAACGATAGTTCCATCGCTATTGCACGTCATTTGAGCGCAGCTTCTATCGTTAGTTACTGTTAAATTTTCTCCGGCTTGCAGTTCTTTGCCTTCGTAGTTGCAAGTTGCTGTAAATGCAAATTCAAATGTATCTTCTGACGTAACGTGTGCTGTGCTTAATCGCAGAAAATAGTTTGCATAAATACAATTCCATCGTTACGCAATTAAAATATTCGATAAATTTATTGATAGATCTTAGGAATCTTAAAGAGTCACATACCGAAAGTTTCTGAAATCAAACACATCGTCACGAAAACGGAACATAGAATAATTCTCTTCATCTTGCTGCTGTAGTTGAAGCGTCCTGTTTCGTTTAGTTCTCTACGATCACTGATTCTTTCAATGAAGATGCTTCTCGCAAGTTAATAAATACTATCCGCATTATATCGGTGACCTATTCAGATATTCTTCTTTAAAAATGTCCCTTCCACCGGACTGGTTATGCAGTTTAATGTTTATCGAACGCGTCGAATTACGTTCGGAATATTACAAAGAATGTACTACCTCTTCTATAACGGCGATTCTACAGACTCAGCGTTTTTACAGTTACGGAAAATACTGCAAAATACGGAAAATACACTGCATCGTGTACAATGTATACTATACGTATATACAGGGTGCGGCCGAATAACATGTACTAGCGGGCACGAGGTGGTTCCTTATGAAAAAATAAGAACAAAATATGGAATAAAATTTTTTCATTTAAAGCTTAGTTTTAATGAAAATTGCTGTTGCTATTGAAGGTTCCATTGGAAAGTGTTTAGCCATGTACGATAGATTTTTCAAAACTATGCAATAATCACCGGCCGGTAATGTGTTGTTTTCTCTTGTCTCAAAACATATGGTTCTTTCCAGCGTGGACTTCCAGCCTTCGATAACTTCATCCCGCCTGAAATCTGAAGAGATCTACCGCGAGAGAGTGGGCAGCGATAGCCTGTTCAGCGCCCGTAGTCGTAATCCGGTGAACGCCACTTCGAATTCGACCGGTAACCAGGCTCAAGAGGAGGCTGCCGAGGAGCCCTCTTTAACGCAAGAGGACGACGTGTTTGAGAACGAGGAGTTGTTTGGTCCGCCCCCGTTGCCAAAAGCGGACTCGAAGCCGAAATCGAAAGTCTCGTTCCCGTTCGACGACTCTGATTCCGGGGACGAACTATTCTCAACGACCAGCTCGGGCTCCAGATCCCAGAAGAGCACAGACTTCTTAACCGGTATTCCTCAGCTATCGGACAAGTCCAAGGTCACCCAGCGAAGAGGCCTGTTCGACGAGGATATCGATATATTCGACAGCAAAGACTCGCCGGACGTTGACATCTTTGGTATAGCATCGAAGACGGCGAAAGAAGACAGCAGCGTGGCAGCTAAGAAGATCTCGGACACTGTAGATGATGCTCTCTTTGCCAGGAGCATCAAGAATACGATACCTAAAATTGATAACTTAGAGAAACGACAGCGAGCCACGCCGAAGAGAATCAGTCTGTTCGACGATGCTGAAGATACAGATGAAGGAGACCTATTCTCTACGAAATCCGTCAAGAACGAGGCCAGAACCGAGTCGAAATTGTTCAGCAACGACGACGGCGGTGATCTGTTCTCGGTGAAGAAGCCTAGCAATGAAGAACAACTTTGGGGAACAGGTTCGATAGGGAAGGATAACGACGAGGAAAAGTCTGTGCGTAAGACCGAGAGGAAAGGCAGCGATATTTTGACCGGAAATGGACTGTTCTCCACCACAATCGGCTCCCACGGGTTGATTTTCGAAGATGATGATTATGATGATCTGTTCAGTAGCAAAACTGCGATCACAGATAACGATTTATCGGTATCAGATAATAGCAGCGACGTGAAAACAATATCAGCTGTGACTACCGAGGTTGAACATACTGTACCCGAGGACCGTCCGGAAATAAACATCTCTGATACCAGTGAAATGGAACAAAGCGAGAAAGATGTTGTTCCAGCTGTGCCTATTGTTGTTGAAACCACGGAGGTTGAACCCAGAAGAAGTCCACCGAGATCCTTGGATATTCAAGCGACTGTCCCGTCGTCTCAGACCCAGGAAAATAGCCAAGCTGCCAGAAGGACAGTCTCCGGGAAGATTAAGAATTTGATGGGGAAAATGGGCGACTTAAAAATACTTTCGCCTATGGACACGCCGCCGTTGTGGAGAAAGAGTGACGAAAAGGTGGACGAGGATGACAGTATGGCGGATAGAGACAGCGACGATGGCGGATGTATTAGCACACAGGGTCATAGTTCACCGCCTAGTATATCGGGTAATTTGCAATTTGCTATAAAAAGAAAAATTGTCAAAAAATAGAATTGTTCTGTTTGGTTTCTAAGTGGCTCAGACGCTGCATCAAAATGTATTCTTGCCTTTAAACTATGAGAAACAACCGAACTTGTACTCTTTCATATCATCACGATTTTTCTCATGTTATTGTCGAGAAATAATTTATATCGAGAACAATGTAACTTAAATATTGAATATTGTCTTGCAGAAGACAGCACCGCTCAGAAGCAGTCCTTGCAGTCGACGGTCTCGGGTGAAAGCAACGTGGAAAGTGCCATTAGCTTCGATGAGCCCGCTCAAGTGGAAACGCTGTCTATCGCCGCCTCGAAGGTAACTGTTGCAATCATAAAAATATCTCTCTACTTCCAATTCTGTCCTCTAACTCGTGGATAATGTTTCAGACGCGAGTCAGAATTCAAGCGAAACGCAGACCTCAGAGCAGGCATGCTCGAAAAACGGCTCTCAGACAGAGCGGAATTGATTTCGATACCGTGGACGCGTCAGGAAATATCGTCCAAGACGAAAGTCATGGTCACAGATCCTCGAATACACATATTAAAGAGCCCACCGGTTCCTCGAACACCAACATTCCGCAAATCTCAAGTTCCGATCGTTTAGCTGCATCAGGCTACGACAATATCCATCGATTAGCTGATCCCAACGCGTCCTTAGCTGCGGACGAGAAGTCTGAACTCGGTAGCATAAGCAAGGAGAGTTCAATGAGCGCTAATAAGAACACATTACTGTCCCCGTCCACGGATGAGGAAGATTTGTTCGACGTGCCACCTGATTTACCGGAAGATCCACAAAGAGAGGACACGCTGTTCGGTAGAGCACCGATTCTATCGCCGGTCGACAAAGTTCTTTCCGAGAAACCGGTTCCTAGTTTCAAACCCCTAAGAGACACTCACATTAAAACGATAGAGAGCAGAGACACAGCTGTAGAAAAAGACGTAAATAAGGATGAAAGTAGCAAATCGGTGGAAGCTTGTAACGATTATACCGCGGGAACCGCAATTCCCAGCTTGGATGAACAAGATCAAGAGGATGCTGAACCGAGGGATGATTCAAAGGAAGTGATAGATCCTTTGAGGGATAGCAGCCATGATCCCTTGAAAGATCCCAGCCAGTTGTTTGCGTTTGTCACGAAGACGCCGTCCCCGGAGAAAGGTAAGAGTCTCTTGTTCTCTGAAGACGACAGCCTCTTCTCCACTGGTAGCAAGAGGTCGTCCGAGGATCAAACGGCGAAGAAACCGATGTTGGATCTGTTCGCCGATGATGCGGAAGGTGATCTATTCTCAGCGAGCTTAACCAAGCCGGTGAAGAAACCTCTGAAAGACACGAAGATCAGCTTGTTCGATGACGATGGCCAAGACGACGAGGACGATAGTCTCTTCGGCTCCATCGCGAAGAAGCCAGTAGCGAAGGCCGTAGAAGAGAAGAAGCAGCCGGTTCAACAACCTCGGAAGAAGATTAGCGTGTTCGATGACGGCGACGATGACGCGAACCTGTTCTCCGAACAGACTGAACATACGCAAAAGTCCGACGCCGGAAGCGTCCAAGAGTCGGCGAATAAAGGCGAAATGTTCGCAAGCATTACCGAACCCGTGAAAACTTCGCATATCACCGACATCTACGCTTACCACTCGAGCGGCGAGGACGACATCTTCGCCTCGAAAGTGATCGCGAAGAAGATTGTTACGTCGAAATCGTTGTTCCCTTCGGACGACGATGATGATGACGATGGTAACATATTTGTGAAGAAAACTTCGGTCAGCGAACCACGAGCGAAACCGATCGAAACACGATCCACTGTGAAAAAATCGGTCACGAGGGACCTGAAGAAAACGGCCGAGAAGATCAGCGAGGATCCCTTGAGTATTTTACAGGACGATTGAACGCTGTTACTTTCGATCGAGGACATAATATATATTTTTTTTATTTAT
Source organism: Lasioglossum marginatum (assembly GCA_028455795.1). Classification (NCBI taxonomy): domain Eukaryota; kingdom Metazoa; phylum Arthropoda; class Insecta; order Hymenoptera; family Halictidae; genus Lasioglossum; species Lasioglossum marginatum. Next base: position 3,119,046 of record CM052258.1, on the reverse strand, counting down.
GCTCGCCCCACGGTATTTCCCGAGTTGATTTGAAACGAAACGATTTAAATTCTATATGAATGGGGAAGGGATGGCCGAGAGTAAATATATAAATTGCGTGTAAATTATTGAACAAAAACGAACGTCGTGCGTTACGAGAATGGGCACTGTGCAAAATTATACGAGTTTAGCTGTACCGTTTGATTTGATTCCTTTTCCACGCGGAGGAAATTGCGAAGAACGTTCTAATTTGTAAAATATACGAACAAAAGATATCTTCCGGTATTTTTCCACGAGTATTTTTGTCCAATGGGAGGTCAGAAGGATATTGAGTCCCGACAGACGAACTTCTTTTTTTTTTGGCGTCGCGAACAACGAACGAGAGAATATTATTATATACATAAAAATAGATTTGATTTATTGACATTGATTTGTAATATTCGACGATTTTGTATAATCAGTATCAATCTGCAGGCAGTGCGTTATTAGTAGATGTTATATTTTGTTTCTTGTTTATAATATGTATATGCCATTCCATGATGTATTGTATTGTATATATTGTAGCCTCCTTGCAAACATATGTATCGGTACAAATAAATTGGTAGAAGAAATCTAATGTAACATATTGTGTACGTATCTTTAATTAATCCGATATCATTCTCGAACATTCTGAAACACGTTTGTGCTCGCTTTATATGTGTCAGTATTAATTATGCATACTGCAACTTAAATAGATACACTTGGTGAAAGGTTCACAAAGTGAAAGGGTAAATACTAGAGTGACCCCAAAATAAATTATATAAAAGCATAGTCATTGTTTGTCACTATGTTAGCACATATTATATCAGTGTTCACAAAATTAAACGTGGACGTCTTTGTTTGAAGTATAAATGTTTTAATACATCTTAGTATTTATATAGAGCGAACAATGAATTTTGAAAAAGTAATCACAATAATTCGTTTATTCAATAGTCAATAACTAGTTTATTTAATTTCCAGAAAAGTTATATACAGGGTGTTTCGTCTAAAACAGGACACCTAAATATCTCTTCAGGTTATTGTGATGCAAAAAATATTTGTTACGTAATGTGCATGGTGTCAATGGACCAAATATCTGGCACGAATATTTTTTTCCGAAGGTCATTTTTTTCGGTGTTATCAAGGTCATCGATGTTTTTTGATACATAACTACATTTTTGTTTTATTGCACCGTGTAACTGATCGAAAAATACATTCAGATATTTATAAAAACATGACCTTGAAATGACCTTGATCTTCGAAAATTGGCGTTCCTTTGCGCGGTTCATCTCTTTAGGCTATTGTGATGCAAAAAATATTTGTTACGTAATGTGCATATCATCAATGGACCAAATATCTGGCAAGAATATTTTTTTTCGAAGGTCATTTTTTCGGAGTTATCAAGGTCATCGATGTTTTTTGATACATAACTACATTTTTATTTTATTGCATCGGGTAACTGATTGAAAAATACATTCAGATATGTATAATAACATGACCTTGAAATGACCTAGATCTTCGAAAATTAAAGTTTTACCTTCAGATCAAGTTTTGATCTGAATTATTTTGAGGAAATGAACGGTTACCGAGATATTCGCAAAAAACTGCTACTGTGTAACCTATAATAAATCTAAGCAGTATTCATTCGAATTATTGCAAATATATAGATTTGGGTTAGGTCTAAACAATCTGCAAATTCTGGATGAATACATACAATGGGAAGATTATGCGAATAGAGTGAGTTGTGGTTTAATTGTGGAAGGGGGCGGAGAGGGCCGGCCCGACCACGCATACGAAAATCCAGGAGTATACATATCATATAAAAAATATATATATATATATTCTGCTTTAAATATCTATTCTGTTGCAATTGTAGAATCCATAAAAAACATGTGTTCTATAAATTCTGTTCTTATAAATTCTGTTTTAGATAGATCATTTTATCGAATTCCGTTGAAGTCAGTTGCAATTATGATAGGATCAAATAATGAATACTCGGGACTACATTTGAATGAAACGAACAAAGTATAAACTAAATTAACCCTTTGCACTCGGTTGTCCCCTCTGAGGCACTACTAAAAATTGCTGTACCATTATTCAAAATATTGTTTACATTATTAAATATATCGGTATCTAATCAATTACTAAACATTTAGGTATTGTATGAGGTATTATACAAAAATCATAGCGAATGGAAATATTCCAGATCGGAAGAAATGTTTAATATTCCAATTAAAATAGCTCCGAGTGCAAAGGGTTAAAATGATGAACCCGACTGCACGTACTATATATGTATAATATACAATGTATACATGTATGTATACATGTATATATATGTACTCTCTACTGTCTATATCTACTCGAGGTTCCATGCACGAGGAGACACGCAGTTGCAATTCGTCCGTCGTTGAATACGCATCAAATCACTTATCGCATTCGGAGTTAGTTTAGACCAGGTGAGTGACAGAAAAGTTAACATTTCTCTTACCTGATTCCTGAAATTCTTTAATAACTTTTATATAGAACTTCGTCTTCGTCTTTAGAGTGCGTGACATTCTGTATTATACATAGAATTGAAAAACGTAGAATTGACAAGTTCTCATATGAAGCTTTGTATATTATGCAAGTGTAACAGGTATACCGACGAGATGACTTCCGACAGACGTGACACGTTAACGAAGAATCAATCTAATTCCAAAGTTTCGGAGAACAATAGAAAAAGCGACATCGCCGAATTTTATAATGGGACGACCGTTCTGGTAACAGGTGGGACAGGTTTCCTGGGAAACCTACTCATCGAAAAATTGCTGAGGTAATCCTTCTCAAAGACAAACATATTCAATTTTTCATATTAATTTTTCGTACTTTTCATACGAAAAATTGGTTTTATTATTTGTATTACCTTTTTATACGAGAAATGTTCAGAGAAATGTCTTCAGCAGGAAAGGAAACGTCATGTTACGTATATGTATAGTTCAGACCGAACTTACGTATAAGTCTCATAATCGTATAAATTAACGTGAACTATTAATTAAAAACTATTAATTTTTCATTTTAAAAGATTAACGAAACGTATTACCCAAATATCTATTCTTTATCCTATTGTTCTGAAAATACTGCGACATCATTCCACGCGTCAATAGTCAATATTCAAGGCAATAGTTCAAAAGGTACATCCGGTCTTTTTAGAACCACTGCCGCAACGTTTCTAATTGGAATTAATTAATATTTTAATGAATAATAAGAGGAAAACAACGCAATTCCCGGAGGCTATTCTTTACACTTCGTTTACAAAACATTATGATATCGATATTATTTTTCTGTTGCCGTAGATCTCGAAGAAAATGATTGAGAAAAGTCAAAAGAAAGTCATTGATTATACACGTCCATAAGTCACCGGACACTTATTCAAATTTGGATGCAGACGATTTTTTCTAATGTAGTGAACATGTAACATTATTATTATATTTTCTAATTTTTAAAATTGGGGTAACTGTTTTCCAATTTGACTTCTAGAGCTCCATAATTATCTCCCAATTTCTCAATCTCTTGTTTCCAATGTTTATTCAAATAATATATGTACAGGTAGCCCTCCTATAACACGGTAGATAGGTTCCTAAAATGCTGTGTTGTGTGAAACCGTGTTATATGAGCCCCAGAACCAGTACAAAAAGGGGGTTACGTTCCGGAAACCTATAAAAAACAAACGTGTGTGTGTTGTACAAAGGTTCTCGCAATTTTATTACCGTGTTAAAGCGAAACCGTGTTATAGGAGGGCTAACTGTATATTTAATTTTACATTGAAATATTATCGTATATATTACTGTAGCTACATCTAATCAAAATAAAACGATCAAATGTAGCTGAAAGCTTGTATTCTTTACTTACCATTTTATTGAAGACGAGTAAGTGTCCGGTGATTCATGGACGGGAGTGTACATATATATGTATGTACGGAAATAGTAGATTTGTTTGCCTAAAAGCTGGGATTACAAACCTCGACGTTGCTGAATCGTTAAAATTGTTTTCATATGAATAAAATAATTTGTATTTTTATGAACATGTTACATAATTACAGGTCCTGCCCAGGTATTAAAACCATTTACATGTTGATAAGACCGAAAAAGGGGAAATCCGTGGAAGAAAGATTTAAAGAAAACTTCCAGGAAATTGTATGTAATGTACTCGCACAAATATATAAATAATGACAAAGTATCAATCAATAACTTTTATGAATCTAGATCTACGATAGGTTGAAGAAGGAGCAGCCAAATTTTCTAAGCAAAATAGTGATGATAGAGGGTGACGCGTCGGAAGAAGACTTTGGCATGACACTGGAAGTGAAAGCAATGTTGATGGATACGAATATTATTTTCCACGCCGCTGCAACTGTTCGGTTCGACGAAAAACTACGTGTGGGTGTGAACACGAATGTGAGAACCACAAAATGCTTGTTGTTGTGGGCGAAACAGCTGTCAAACTTGAAGGTACACTAACAATTTTTTTAGACATTTACGATTCAATAATTAATCTTTACAATTCAATAATTTAATTAATCCGTTCATAGGCATTCATCTACGTGTCGACTGCATTTTCGAACTGCACGAACAAAACCATCGAAGAAATCCATTACCCGCCTCCCATAGATGCCGATAAATTGTTAACATTGATAGATTGCTTGGACGACGATAAACTCCTAGCAGCAGGACCTTCGTAAGCATTGTTGCAAAAATGACAGCGGTCGTTACGATAAATTACAATTGTTGTATCTTGTAGATTGCTCCAGAATTGCCCGAATAACTATATCTTTACGAAAGCAGCCGCAGAGAATGTTATACTGAAATACGCAGATGATTTTCCAGTAGGGATTGTTCGGCCTTCTATTGTCACATCAACGGCTGAGGAACCACTCACATCGTGGATAAATAATTATTATGGTGCTACCGGTGTAGCTATGGCAGCTTGTCTTGGATTGATGCATACGCTTCACTGCGTACCCGAATGTAAAGCAGAAATCATACCTGCGGATTACGTAATAGCGAACATTGTTGCTGCTGCTTGGGACATTTGGAATAGGTAAAAATTTTAGTCCCATATTCGTTTTATATTTTACGCATTTGTAACAAAAATGGGCAGGTTCAATTTAAAACAACAGGAACATCAGAAGAATTTAAAGCCACTGTTATATTATTTTCAACCTATTGAACATATTAAGAAAGAAGATTTTCTGTTTCCCCCCAGTTTGTTGCAATTTAGGTAGAAAGTTTTTATTTTGCATAAAGATCCGTTGTTTACTAATTTCTATCTAGCTTCAAGATGCCGTGTATCTTAAATACAGTGTAAATGGCATATTTTAAATTTTCATTACAGGCACAGATAAAAAAGTTGGAAATTGTGATTTTTAAATTTTCATTACAAATTGTGATTTTTGATTAATCTTTTTCATGCATTACCTAGTAAATGGTTCGGTCTAATTTTAAAATTGTTATTAGTTGTTAAAAGGTGTACACTTAATTTTATCGCTGACCGATTTAGTTGGGATCTAAACCAGTCAATAGTTTTTCAGATTTCTGCCGGTTTTATTATCTTAATTTTCTTTATTTTGTGAGACTGATCAGTGTCATTGCATCTTTCCGTTTCCCTAGCTTCGCTTACCCGAAATTAATTGAAGAAACTGACTGTAAATGATTTTGTAGAAAAGTTGCAGCGAAATTGGAGCAAAAGGCAAGTATACCGGACGAAGAAAGGATACCTGTTTACAACTCAGTGGCTTCACCTCAGAATCCACTCGATTGGCAGACGTATATGAAATACACTAGCCTATATGGCTTTGAAGTCCCCACCGTTCATCTAGTTTGGTACTACATGTTATGGCTGAATAGATACTTCATTGTCCATCAAATATGCGCCTTTTTCTTGCATACAATACCGGCGTATATTGTGGACACAATTGCACGCCTTGTGGGTCAGAAACCTATGTACGTTCGATATTATACGTAAACAATACGCGAAATGAACGAACCGTTATTTTTATTAAAAAAACATATTATATTATATTTTTCAGTTTAGTAGATGCGTACAGAAAAATAGATAAATTTAGTACCGTAATACATTATTTCTCGACGCTAGAGTGGGACTTTCGGAACAATAACGTTCAAAAAATGTGGTCGAAATTAAACGCTGTCGACCAGAAACTTTTTAATTTCAATGTAGATAACTTAAATTGGCAGTGCTATTTATACTACAACATTAGAGGCATTCGTGTATACCTGCTCAAGGATCCAGTAGATCAACAATCCCTAGAGAAAGGACGTGCTAAATATGCCAAGTACTATTTAATGTCATAGTACTATAATTTCTATGATTAATAATACATTCGATTTTATTATACATAATCTTTTTGCATTTCAGGCTACGTATCGCGCATTACACGATACTGACATTATATGCGATGTTAATTCTATGGATTGCCGTATCCTCCGTATCATTTCTTTGGTCGTTCTCTTGTCTCTTGGCTCGTCCCTTGTCACATTAGTGTTTAATGCTTTAATTAGGTTTTGTAATTTTTTATTCCAGATTAATTGGTGCCATTCACGAGGCACTATTGTAAAATATATTGAACTTGAAGATATTTAATACTCATCTCTAATTTCTGTTTTGTTATGTAGAATGATCTTGTCATAGAAATTGTTTTGTATGAAACTATGCATTAACTGTTTTCCATATTTATTAAAATAAAATACTAAACAAATCTAGATGTATTTTAATATTTTTATAATATCCCCTCCAAATAGAAATTGGAATGAAACGCTTTGTCATTTTAATAACTAAGCGATCAGCTAAACAGAACGCACAGATGAGTTCAAAGTTTCCAATCTAGTTTCCTGATTAGCATATAATGAGCAATTACTGCGGCATTTATAATTTTCAAGAGAAGGAATCTTCGATGCTTGAGAAAAAGAGAGACGAAAAGGAATAATCAATTTTGAAATATTAAACATTCCGGAACAAGAATAAGTAGAAGATAGATTTATTTCCTGATATGATTTTTTCCCACCCATAGATCCCCCATTCGTCCCACTGTGAAGCGTAACCATTCTCTCTATTCGGTCAAAAATTAAATGACATTCGTTAGTCACAATTACCATGCCGAAAGGGCCACCCCCATTTTCATACAACACTACATTGAATCCCAAATTTTCACAGTTGAAATTCACGCGTCGTTGGACACACTTCGAAAGCCACGCTTTTGGAGTTTCGTCAGTCGGAGGTACATCATGGGACAATTTACTTTTCTTATTCTTAACACTTCTCTTATCTTTCTCATAATATTACACTATTTTGAAATTTTGACATTCAAAACTGCGAATTAAACTCATTTGAAGAATTAACGAAAAACAAAGCAAAGAAGTAAAACGTTTTATTAATATGATTCTTAAAAAGGCGTTTGTTCTACACCAATTACTTCTTTTATTCAGATTCTGAATTCGGATTCTGTGGTCAATAAGATGTGTCCATATAATTCTAGATTTTCATACTGACAAGTAAAATTAATGAGTTATACTTTGATATTCTTACATTCCTCGACTTATACTAGTCCATAAGCAAAAGAGATCAGAGACATCAAATATTAATGGAGCAAACAATTCTTTGGACATGTTTGAGCCACACGACTCGGACAATAATGAAAGAAGCGAAATCGCAGAATTCTATTCTGGAACGAACGTTTTGGTAACTGGAGGAACAGGATTCGTTGGCAAGTTACTCATCGAAAAATTACTAAGGTAATTATTTTCGATAATAAACGGGCTGGACTTTCCTAACAATTCTTTGCGTTTCCGAACTTTAAACACATCAGAATACTCGCTTCTGTGCTGAATGAAAATCTCATTTTTATCATTGAACTTAATTTTAAATAATCGGCTGTATTGTATACTAATAGGTCCTGTCCACATATTACTAAACTTTACATGATGGTAAGGCCGAAGAAGGGGAAGTCTCCAGAGGAACGATTTAAAGAAAACTTCGAAGGAAGTTGTACGTAGAATTATTGAGCGAAAAAAAGTATTGACAGTATAATAATCAATGTTGTTCATGTATGTAGATCTACGATAGATTGAGGAAGGAGCAGGCAAATTTTCTAAGCAAAATAGTGATGATAGAGGGTGACGCGTCGGAAGAAGATTTCTGACACCGGAAGTGAAAGCAACGTTGATGGATACGAATATTATTTTCCACGCTGCTGCAACTGTTCGGTTCGACGAAAAACTCTCTGTGAACACGAATGTGAGAACCACAAAATGCTTGTTACTGTGGGCAAGACAATTGTCAAACTTGAGGGTACAGTAGAAACTTGTTATGAACAATTGACAACACGATGTATAAATCAATTTATTTTTAATTGATCCGTCTACAGGCGTTTGTATATGTATCAACTGCATTCTTAAATTGTATTGATAGTACTATCGAAGAAATACATTACAAACATATCATAGAAGCTGATAAGTTAATAACATTGGTAAACTGTTTGAATGATGATCAACTTCTAGCAATGGAACCTATGTAAGGATTAAGGCAAAAGTAATATGCAATAAAGATGACGATGACACGCTATCTATAATTGTTCGATGTGTTGTAGATTACGCGGCAAAGCCCCCAATAACTATACTCTTACTAAAGCGGCTGCGGAGAACGCTGTACTTAAATATGGAGATGGACTTCCAGTAGATTGTTCGACCTTCTATTGTCATTGCAACATCGGAAGAACCGGAAGAAAATTAGAGCATGGATAAACAATTTGTATGGTGTTACTGGTTTAATTGCGGGATCTTCTCTTGGAGTGTTGCGTACAGCACTTGTCAAACTAAATAGTGTAGCAGAAATTATACCTGCGGATTATAGCTAATATTGTTGCTGCTGCTTGGGACGTTGGAACCAGGTAAACCTTGTAACCACGTCACCATTCCAAAATTGGAATTAGATGACTGTAAAAATAGAAAAAATATGGTAGAATGTCTCTAATAAAATACAATTGTTTTAAATTAAAGTCGAATAACTTTCCAGAGAACGTGCGACGAAGTTGAAACAAGATTCAATAGTTTGCGATGAAGACAAGATACCCATTTACAATTCAGTAACTTCGCCACAAAATCCACTAATTGCTTTTCAATATCTAAAATGGAACGAAGTTGCTGGCTTCAAAGCCCCTCCTATAAAAGCTATTTGGTACTTCATGTTTATTTGTAGCACATATTCCTATTCGTATCAAATTAGATCTTTCTTCTTACACATTATACCAGGATTTATTGGAGATAGAATTACAACTCTTATGGGCCAGAAACCTATGTATGTATACAATGTATATAAAACAAACTAGTCATCGCTTTAATTAAAAAATATTACGTTTCGCAGGTTAATGGACGCGTATAGGAAAATTCACAAATTTCTCGATGTAACGCAGTACTACTCATCATATCAGTGGGACTTTCGGAATGAAAATGTACAAAAACTATGGTCAAAATTAAATTCCGTCGATCGGAAACTCTTTAATTTTAATGTGGAAAACTTAGATTGGGAGGAGTATTTTCAATATCACTGGAGAGGCATTCGTGTGTATCTCTTAAATGATCCACTGGATACTGTGGAGCAAGCACATGTCAGATACAACAAGTAATATTTCTTGTAGCAGTATTATAATTATTCTATGTAATGATATCGGACATTGTAAATTTCAATTTTTATATTTCAGATTGCGTATGTTACATTACACGGTATTGACAGTATTTTGGTTTTTGGTGCTGTGGATTGGAGTATTTTTTGCATCATTTCATTCATGATTGTATGTATTTCATTAAACGGACTTGAATTCGCAATAATTTACCACCTTAAGTGAAGGGTTGCAATACACAATATGATAGATTTAATATACTCGTTCTTGTAATTACATTTTTATGCATGTATCATGTCCAGAATAAGTATTATTTAGCACAATAAAGAAACACTGCCTATTATTTCGTTCCTTATTAATTAATGCGTGTGTTTGTCTGTTACTAGAACCACTATTCAACAATATATTACATAAGTAAACACATAATTTAATAAATATTTCAGTATTAAACGTATGAAGGAAATTCAAAAAACAGAAATCGGATATTTTTACATTGATAAATTATTCTACAGTTTATACAAAGCACACTTTCCTCATTTTGTGTCACGAATTGGCAATTGTATTAACTGCTTTTCTGTACGCGGAATGTCTTAATACCATTCTTTTTATTCGAGAAGCAATAAAGCATTTGCCGGAATTAACATACAAAGATTTTTACGTTTATATAAAACTCTATTTAATCGCTACATTACAGTTGAAATTCATACGTCGTCGAATACACTTCAAAAGCATTATCTTTGGAAGTTCTGCAATTTAGCTAAACGGTGAGAAAATGTTTCATTATTTTAAAAAAATGTTTACATTTAAAAGTGCAGCCTAATTCCGTGATTGTACAGAGAGCGGTAAGCGGCAATATCAAAATGTATAAATAATATACAATTAAATACACAAATGAGCTTTGAAATCATGCCGCTTTTCCTACTTCTTCCCGTATTTATGATAAACTTATTTCTATAATCTTTATGATTAACTTGCGATAATATTAGCCTTCCCTGCATCTCAGTTATTAAAGATTGAGTATCAAAATCTTTCGTATTTATAATTTATGCTAGTATAAGCAACAGATATGGCATCAGACACCAATGAAGCAATCAATTTATTGAACACGCCCGAACCACAAGTTTCGGAGAGTAACGGAAGAAGCGAAATCGCTGAATTTTACAATGGAGCGAACGTCTTGGTAACTGGAGGAACAGGATTCGTTGGCAAGGTACTCATCGAAAAACTACTGAGGTAATTACTTTTAATAATACACGTCTTTAAACTTTCCGTCAATTTTTCGCGTTTTTTATTTTAAATACAGCAGGCCGCGCGTACTTCCGGTGCATCGACACAGTCATTTTTAACACCAGAATTAATTAGTATTCATTGTTGCGGAAAAACAAGAAAGATCAATGGGTGTAATGGCTGGCCTTAAAACTCATTTTATGCTTTCTTTATAATTAGCCTGCGGATTTTATGCATTTATGGCGAAATAGAGTAGTTGAAATTCAAAATATTCAGAAGATTTATTTACTTGAGATTAATATTGTCCATTTATTATGGATTTTGATTCGTATTGTTATTTCGTAGGTCCTGCCCAGGTATTGTAACAATTTACATGATGGTGAGACCGAAAAAGGGGAAGTCTCCAGAGGAACGGTTTAAAGAAAGCTTCGATGAAGCTGTGCGTAATATGGTTAAACGAATATGAATTTTTAATAGTAAACACGATCGAATGGTAATAAATGTTTTTGACGACGTAACTAGGTGTTCGATAGGCTGCGGCAAGAACAGCCAGATTTTCTAAAGAAGGTAGTGATGGTAGTAGGCGATGCAGCTGAAGAAGATTTCGGCATGACTCCGGAAACTAAAGAAATGTTGAAAAATACAAATTTCATTTTTCATGTAGCTGCTCATATTCGGTTCGACGACAAACTCCGTGTGCTAGTGAACACCAATGTGAGAACTACGAAGCTCTTGTTACTGTGGGCAAAGGGACTGCCAAACTTAAAGGTACATTAACAATTTGTTCAAGTCTTTTGAAATTTCGTTTTCCCTTTAATGATTTTAAGGAGTTGAATACAGCGCATACATATTTAATAATAATAAAATCGTTCACAGGCATTCGTATACGTATCGACGGCATACTCGAATTGTCTGAATAAGACTATCGAAGAAATCCATTACAAACCTCCCGTGGATGCCGATGATTTAATATCATTGGTAGGTTCTTTGAACGACGATCAACTCGGCGCCGTCGGGCCGGTGTAAGTATGAAAAAGACAAAAATTATGTAGAAAGCCGTAATGAGACAAATTGTAATTGTTCTATGTTACAGATTGTACGCCGAAGGCCCTAATAACTATGTCGTGTCGAAAGCAGCTGCAGAAAATATTCTACTAAAATATGGTGATGGAATCCCAGTAGGGATTGTTAGACCATCTATTGTCATAGCTACGGCTGAAGAACCAATTAAAGCATGGATAAACAATATATATGGTGTTACCGGTACAGCTGTAGGAACTGGTGTTGGATTAATGCGTACAATGTATATCATACCGGAGCATAAAGCAGACATTATACCTGCTGATTACGTGGTAGCCACTATTATTGCTGCCTCTTGGGAAATTGGTACCAGGTACAAATTTTAACTTCATTTACATTTTAACGCTAGATCAACTATTTTTACATCACTTTACCAAAATTATCGGAATGTGTTTATTTATCATTGGTAATGATTCATTACGTATGCTCGAAGGAATACATTTATTAACAAGCTGGATAATCGCGAATTGAAAGATTTAGTATTTAAGATGGAAATTAAATGGATTATAGTAATTGTTTGGTGAGATTATACGGATGACTAAGAAGTTGCCAGAGTTGTGAGAATTCCCGAAACGCATCAATATGTTGTTAACAAATGCATATACATTCGAGTACCTGATTCTCGATGCCGGATCCTTGATTTGAGGAAGAGACTTTGAATTCTAATTTGAAAACAAAAAACATACTTGTTAGTAAACATATTTTCTAGAAAATCTTTAGGAAAATCGGAGCCAGACACAGCCCTACCTGATGCGGAAAGAGTACCCATTTATAACGCAGTATCTTCTACTCAAAACCCTCTAACTTGGCACCAATACGTAGAATGGAATAGGAAATACGGCATTAAAGTTCCTTCTATGAAATGTATTTGGTATTTCATGTTTATGTACGCCAGATACGAGTTTCTATATTATATCTATGCTTTCTTCTTACAAACAATACCAGCGATTATTGTAGACACCATTGCGCGTCTTATGGGACGGAAACCAACGTACGTACATGTTCGATATTTTAATAATTACATAATCATTTTCATAGAAGGATATTATATTATTCAGGTTAATGGATGCATATAGAAAAATAGATAAATTTGTTCTTGCGTTACATTACTTCTCCACGCGAGAGTGGGACTTTCGGAATGAAAATGTTCAGAAACTGTGGAGAAAATTGAATTCGGTCGACCAGAAAATTTTTAACTTTAACGTGGAAAATATAAATTGGAGTGATTACTTTTATTATCATATTAGAGGTCTTCGCATATACATTGTTGGCGATCCAATGGATACTTTGGAAGAAGCTCGTGTCAGATATAACAGGTAATATCTATTTGTAAGAAATATTTATTTCATACATATTGTTAGTGTTATAGTGATTATAGTAGTTGTACAAATTAATCCGTGGCCTCCACAATCTACCTAACTTTTAACACCGACCACACCGCGGCCGGTCAAATGACCGGTTTCACATTTTTTATTTAATGATTATTGAAGTTACAATGATACTTTGTATATGTATATTAATATTGGATATTGCAGAATGCGTACAGCACATTATACACTGGTGACATTAGCTGTGCTATTACTTCTATGGATTGCTGTGTCTCTCGTAACTTTTATGTTGCCCTATTGTCATTGGGATTATTCACAATGAATCTGATGCGGACCGATGTTTTGTAGCTGAAGCAAATGTATTATTTTAAACCATTCATTGTTTCTTTTGTTTCTTATTAATCAATTTGACTAATTGAATCTGCAGAACTACTGATTTTTGAAATACCTTGCAGCACAGATGTGCTGCTCCATCTGCACATACCACCGGAAGCTTCACTTGTAATCAATGCATCCAGCCAAGTCGATAAAATTCGGATCGTGATGCATGTACCGTCAAC